>JAGFNQ010008673.1:118813-159999 GCA_024364735.1 Boesenbergia rotunda | reverse complement strand
CAGCAAGGGGTTCGAACCCGCGACCACCGGAAGAGCAAGCACGCGCGTGACCAGCTGGGCTGGTTGGTTTTGTTGAAATAAACTGGGCGAAACAATAGATAAGGTATAGTTAGGTAAATTCGCCCCATAAGTATAAATAGATAATTAAAGAGAGAAATTTTATTTTCTCTCAACCTAAACCCTTTCTCTCCCTCGCCAACACCTTGCGCCGACTCCTTTCCCCTCTCCTCTCTTGGGCGACACCACACCAAGGCCTAGAGGGCCTGACCAAGGCTCTCCTCCAAGAGATTTTCCTATATTCGGAATCCCCACGACGAGAGGAACGCATAGGCGCGAAGAAATCTCCGAGATCTCAATTTTCTTCCGAGCCTAGACATCAATCTTGGTTGTAAGTCCAAGATATCAAAGTAAGTACTGCTCACCTGCAGTAAGAGGCGGTTTTTCTGCCAAGAATTTCCCTTAAAAAGTTTTTAAAAGAGATATTTCTTCTTGTTAAGATTTTTGCATGTGATCTTAGTTCATTATATGCATATATATATTTTATTGAGTACCCTATATGAGGTTAGGGTCCAAGAAAAGCTATGAGAAAAAGAAAAGAGAAGATAAAGATAAGAAAAGAAAAGGCCAAGGCCTTAAGAAATCCCCAAAAGTCAAGACTTAGGGATTTTAGCACGCAAGGTGCTCGAGAAAATGCCAAGGCATTTACAGATAAGAAAGAAAAGAAAGAAAAGCTATTTTATTTTCTAAGGCCAGTACCCGGCGTCCAAGGGCGTCGTTAAAGAAATCCAGGTGTCCAATTCCAAGGTCTTGGCCCTGGTAGACCAAGGTCTGCTCTATTAGGATTGATGGCTCGCTACCCCAACCTTTTAGGGAACACGCATGAGATGGTACTTACGTCTTCAGTGGATCCAAGTTATTATTATTTTCAAGTATATGCTTTAGCAAAGTTTCTAAAGTTTAAGAAAGTTTTCAAAAGTTAAAGAGATTAAGTTAAAGGCTAAAGTTTCAAGTTAAGCCAAGAAAAGTGAGTTAAGATTTATAATGCTTGAGTATGCATGTTTTGAGTTATACATGTTCTTAGTTTTCTTTCAAGCATATAAGTATCTCATATGATTTTCATATTGTTCAAGAAGCATGTTTGCACATTTCGAGATTTTGTGAGCTAGATAGTACTTACTAAGCTTTTTGCTTACTAGTTGCATTTCCTCTTACTGCAGATAAAGGTAAAGGCAAGCAATTCTGAAGGAAGGCGACGAGGCGGTGCTGAGTAAAGTGTGTGTGGTGGCTGATTTTGGAGAGATCCTTGAGACGAGACAATTTAGTTATTTGAATTACAATGTTTTAGTTTATTCAAATTTCAAGTTCTTGCTTTATGGAGTTTAGCGAACATTTAAGCTTTGGATAGTTTTACATGCTCAATTTCTTAGAGTAAAGATTCCATGTCATTTCATTTAGCATACATATCCTTATGATTGCATTGGATGAGTAGAAGTGTGAGTAGTTTGAAATATTGATACTTTGTTAGAGAAATAGATGCATGTGCCAAGATAGTATTAATTTCCTTTGAATCAAGTTTTTATTGCTTAAGTATGTTTAGAAAAGTTGCTTTCTCATTTGATTATGCCTTAGGGATGTTTCAGAATTTTGTGTGATGAGTATCAATGGTTAGAAGTTAAGTTTGGTACAAACTCTAGCTTAAAGTCTATGTAGATTTTTCATAACTTGCTAAATTCCGCAAAAGTCCTAAATTCAAGTTTATGGATTCGTTTTGATTGGCTAAATTGTTCAGAAAACTGGTATAGAGTATAGAAATGGTGTTGTGTCTTGTTATGGCTTGAATCTATAAATTTGGTGGCTTTTGGAAACTAAGTTTCGAATCTGAATATTCAGATTTCAGGCGTACCAGTCGACTGGTACAGTACCAGTTGACTGATATCCGCAAGCTGAGTTGAGCGAGGCAAGTTTCAATAAGTATGTTCTTATGAGTTTTTGAGAAAGAAAGTGTGACACGGTATCATGCATGACTATTTAAGTTAGAATATCATTCTCAGATAGATTAAAAAGAAAAAAAAAGATTTCCGCATTTTTAGTCGTGCATTAGAGTCAAGAAGTAGAAGAAGTAGCGGGCCGTCTAAGGCAGAGAAGGCGGGTCGCTACAGGTGGTATCAGAGCAGTTCCCATTCTCTAGCATCACACACACATCAGCATCAACCTTGCCGTCTTCAAGTAAGAAAGTTTTAAGTTTCAGTTTTTTCTATTGCTCCTTTATTTAATTGCAGTATAGAGAAATGCTTAAGTACTTACTCATATGTGCATAGAACAAGGAAGCATGTTTAATACCTTAGTATCACGGAATCATGTTTAATCCCTAGAATGGATATTAGAGAAATGCTTAAGTACTTACTTGATTGCCCAAAAGTAAGTTTTGGGATTATGGCACGCAAGGTGCTTGATAAAAGTTTTGAGTAAGACCAAGGTCTTACTAAGCCCTAGAACGAGTTCTAGGACTAAGAAATGAGATAAGAATCAACACCAAGGTCTTGTTATATCCTAAAGCAAGTTTGGAACATTACCATTAAGTGTTAAGTTATACATTTGAGGACGCCCTAGAAAGGCCCAAAACGAGGAGCAAGCCCCTAGAAGGCAAGAAGCGTACCTCATTCAGTAGGAGAAACTGAAGCCAGGGAACTTCCCAGGCACAAGCAAACCATGGGATGCTTAAGCATGGTTCAAAACGTTGGAAAGAATAGTAGGGCTACTGGACTGGCATGAGGTAGAGAAGATAAAGTGTGCATCTTTCTGCCTTACGGGAGATGCTAGAATATAGTGGAAGAGAGTCAAGGCCAAGAGAAATGTCAGCCAGATGACATGGGCCGACTTCGAGACTGAGTTCTTCGAAGAATACTTTCACATGCAAGTAACCAACAAGCATTATGATGAATTCACGGAGTTCAGACAAGGAGAACTATCCGTGGATGAAGCAGTGAAGATGTTTAAGCGGTTAGCTCATCTGTGCCCAGAGCTAGTTAGCACAGAAAAAAAAGAGATAGTTAGGCTAATGCTCAAGATGTTAAGGCCTGAGATAGCGTTGAAGGGGGCTAGCGGTGTTAAGAGGCTGCAAACCTCCGAAGAACTAATAAGTAGTGCTTTGATCACTGAGCACTACTTAAACAGTATAAAGGCCACCAGAAAGGTTGAACGATGAAGTTCTTAACAACCTTACCGTCAGGGGAAGTAATGGCCTCTACTGAGAGGCTAAGGGCAGTATCAATCTAGATTTCCAACCGAGAGCTCTATAGTGACTTGTTAGTCCTTGAGATGAAGGATTCGATGTCATTTTAGGAATGGACTTCTTGAGCAAGTAAATGCTTCTATAGACTGCCGCAAGAGAAAAGTCAAGTTCACACCAGAAGCAGAACCTTCATTTGAGTTTATTGGAGACCCAAGAGAAAGATAAAAAGGTTCTATCTACCTTACAAGCTCAGAGAATGTTAGAGAAGAGGTGCTCTGGTTTTCTAGCTCATATAGTGGATGCAAGTCAAGGAGAAGGATTGAAGAGAGAAGAAGTGAGGGTAGTCTGTGACTATCCTGAGGTGTTTCCTGAAGAGTTACCAGGACTCCCTCCCAATCGGGAAATTGAGTTTGAAATTGAGTTGGCCCCAGGAACCAACCCAATTTCGAAGGCACCTTATCGCATGGCCCAGCAGAACTGAAAGAATTGCAAGAACAATTGCAAGAGTGCTCGACAAGGGTTTCTCCGCCCTAGTCATTCACCTTGGGGAGCTCCTGTACTTTTCGTCAAGAAGAAGGATGGGTCTATGCGTCTGTGCATAGACTACAGAGCTCTGAACAAGGTAACCATCAAGAACAAGTACCCCTTCCTAGAATAGATGATTTATTTGATCAACTAAAGGGGCTACAGTGTTCTCGAAGATAGACCTGCGTTCTGGTTATCATCAGCTAAAGGTTAAAGAAAGTGACATCCCCAGGACGGCCTTCAGGACAAGATACGGCCACTACGAATTTGTAGTAATGCCTTTTGGAGTAACCAATGCTCCAGCAGTCTTCATGGAGCTGATGAACCACATCTTCAGGGAGTATCTCGATAAATTCGTCATTGTATTTATTGATGATATTCTCATATACTCACAGACTCCAGAGGACCATGCTACACACTTGAGGATAGTGCTGCAGATCCTTCAGCAGGAGAAGCTCTATGCAAAATTCTCAAAGTGTGAGTTTTGGCTAGATCAGGTGACCTTCCTAGGTCACATTGTATCCAAAGAAGGCATTCAAGTTGATCCAGCCAAGATAGAAGCAGTCAGCAACTGGTGTAGACCCAAGAATGCCAGTGAAATCAGAAGCTTCTTAGGCCTGGCAGGATATTACAGAAAATTTGTGGAGGACTTTTCCAGAATAGCCTCTCCACTCACAGCCTGACCAGAAAGAACAGAAGTTTGAATGGTCAGATAAATGCGAGCACAGTTTTCTAGAACTGAAGAAAAGATTGACTAGTGCTCCCATCCTGACTGTTCCAGAGAGTGACAAGGCCTTTGACATCTACAGTGATGCATCCAAGATGGGCCTTGGAGCTGTCCTCATGCAAGACGGTAAAGTAATAGCATATGCCTCCAGACAGCTCAAGGACTATGAGAAGAATTACCCTACCCACGACCTTGAGCTAGCAGCTGTGGTTTTTGCACTGAAGCTCTGGAGACACTACCTGTATGGAGTGCAGTGCAGAATCTTCACAGACCATCAGAGTTTGAAGTACTTCTTCACTCAGAAGGATCTGAATATGAGGCAGCGCAGGTGGCTAGAGTTGGTCAAAGATTATGACTGTGAAATCCTCTACCACCCAGGTAAAGCTAATAAAGTGGCAGATGCACTGAGCAGGAAATCCTGTGCAGCACTGATGTCCCTATCATCACTGTCTCTACCCCTTCAGAAAGAAATAAAGGATTTTGGAGTCGAGGTAATAATTGGGCAACTTTCTGCATTGACTCTAGAGTCAACCCTGTTTGTGGATATACAAAGAAAGCAAAGTCAAGACCCAGAGATCCAGAAGATCAAGCAGGAGATCCAAGAGGCAGAAAATTCAGAGTTTCGAGTATCAGATAGTGGCATCCTCTACCTTGGAGACCGCCTTTGCGTCCCCAATGATGAGGAACTAAGAAAGAATATTTTAGAAGAGGCCCACAGTACCCCGTACTCTATGCATCCTGGTTCTACCAAGATGTACCAAGATTTAAAGAAAAGATTCTGGTGGTCTGGACTCAAGCGAGACGTGGCCAGATATATTAGTACCTGCTTAACCTGCCAGAGAGTCAAGGCAGAGCACCAGAGACCAGGAGGAGTTCTACAGCCACTTCCCATTCCAGAGTGGAAGTGGGAAGAGATATCCATGGATTTTATCACAGGTCTCCCAAGGACCACCCATGGACACGATGCAATATGGGTGATAGTGGACAGATTGACCAAGTCTGCCCACTTCCTAGCCATCAAGTTATCGCATTCGGTAGAGCAATTAGCACAGCTGTACGTGAAAGAAGTAATCAGACTTCACGGAGTTCCGAAGTCGATCGTTTCTGACAGAGATGGGCGGTTCATCTCCCATTTTTGGAGGTGTTTCAGGACGCCCTAGGCACCAGACTTCAGTTCAGCACAGCTTTCCATCCCCAGACAGATGGACAAACAGAGAGAGTAAATCAGATTTTAGAAGACATGCTCAGGCTTGTGCGTTGGACTTTAAAGGCAGTTGGTGCAAATTTCTGTGCTTAGCTGAGTTTGCCTACAACAATAGCTATCAGGCCACCATCAGGATGGCACCTTATGAGGCATTATATGGCAGGAAATGTAGATCACCCATATGTTGGCAAGAAGCTGGTGAGAAGAAAGAGATGGAGTCAGGACTAGGACAGCAGCCAGACTGAGCTTATAGATGAGACCACTCAGGCTATCCAGACGATCCGCCAGAGGATTGAGACTGCCCAGAGTAGACAGAAAAGTTATGCTGACACACGCCGTAGGCCACTTGAATTCCAAGTTGGAGATTCAGTATTCCTCAAGGTCGCTCCTATGAAGGGAGTGATGAGATTTGGCAAAAAGGGCAAGCTAAGTCCTCGCTACATGGGACCCTACAAGATCATAAAGAGGGTTGGTAAGGTAGCATATGAGCTGGACTTGCCAGAGGATATGTCAGCTATCCACAGTACCTTTCATGTCTCTATGCTAAAGAAGTGTATTCACGACCCTAGCCAAGTGATTCAGCCTCAGTCAGTACAGATCCAAGAAGATCTTAGTTATGAGAGCAGACCGACACAGATAGTGGACAAAGCAGTTAAAAGATTAAGAAACAAAGAAGTGCCACTAGTGAAGGTCATCTGGCAGAATCAAAAGCATGAAGAGGCTACTTGGGAACGTGAGGACAGCATGAGAGAGAGATATCCAGAATTATTCTAAGTTCGAGGACGAACTTTTCATAAGGTATGGGGGATTGTAACGCCCCAAAATTTCCATTTTTAGTTCTTAAAGTCCTTAGAATTATTTAAAAATGGTTTAGAAATATTCTAGATATTTTTAGGGATTTTTAGAATATTTTTATGGAATTTTCCGAGTCCGTTTAGTATATTTAAAAAAGGAAAAACGTTTAAGGGCAGCAAGGGGTTCGAACCCGCGACCACCGGAAGAGCAAGCACACGCATGACCAGCTGGGCTGGTCGGTTTTGTTGAAATAAATTGGGCGAAACAATAGATAAGGTATAGTTAGGTAAATTCGCCCCATAAGTATAAATAGATAGTTAAAGAGAGAAATTTTATTTTCTCTCAACCTAAACCCTTTCTCCCCCTCGCCCAACACCTTGCGCCGACTCCTTTCCCCTCTCCTCTCTTGGGCGACACCACACCAAGGCCTAGAGGGCCGACCAAGGCTCTCCTCCAAGAGATTTTCCTATATTCGGAATCCCCGCGACGAGAGGAACGCATAGGCGCGAAGAAATCTCCGAGATCTCAATTTTCTTCCGAGCCTAGACGTCAATCTTGGTTGTAAGTCCAAGATATCAAGGTAAGTACTGCTCACCTGCAGTAAGAGGCGGTTTTTCCGCAAGAATTTCCCTTAAAAGTTTTTAAAAGAGATATTTCCTTCTTGTTAAGATTTTTACATGTGATCTTAGTTCATTATATGCTTATATATATTTTATTGAGTACCCTATATGAGGTTAGGGTCCAAGAAAAGCTATGAGAAAAGAAAAGAGAAGATAAAGATAAGAAAAGAAAAGGCCAAGGCCTTAAGAAATCCCCAAAAGTCAAGACTTAGGGATTTTAGCACGCAAGGTGCTCGAGAAAATGCCAAGGCATTTACAGATAAGAAAGAAAAGAAAGAAAAGCTATTTTATTTTCTAAGGCCAGTACCCGGCGTCCAAGGGCGTCGTTAAAGAAATTCAGGTGTCCAATTCCAAGGTCTTGGCCCTGGTAGACCAAGGTCTGCTCTATTAGGATTGGTGGCTCGCTACCCCAACCTTTTAGGGAACGCGCATGAGATGGTACTTACGTCTTCAGTGGATCCAAGTGATTATTATTTTCAAGTATATGCTTTAGCAAAGTTTCTAAAGTTTAAGAAAGTTTTCAAAAAGTTAAAGAATAGCTAAAGTTTCAAGTTGAGCCAAGAAAAGTAAGTTGAGATTTATAATGCTTGAGTATGCATGTTTTGAGTTATACATGTTCTTAGTTTTCTTTCAAGCATATAAGTATCTCATATGATTTTCATATTGTTCAAGAAGCATGTTTGCACATTTCGAGATTTTGTGAGCTAGATAGTACTTACTAAGCTTTTTGCTTACTAGTTGCATTTCCTCTTACTGCAGATAAAGGTAAAGGCAAGCAATTCTGAAGGAAGGCGACGAGGCGGTGCTGAGTAAAGTGTGTGTGGTGGCTGATTTTGGAGAGATCCTTGAGACGAGACAATTTAGTTATTTGAATTACAATGTTTTAGTTTATTCAAATTTCAAGTTCTTGCTTTATGGAGTTTAGCGAACATTTAAGCTTTGGATAGTTTTACATGCTCAATTTCTTAGAGTAAAGATTCCATGTCATTTCATTTAGCATACATATCCTTATGATTGCATTGGATGAGTAGAAGTGTGAGTAGTTTGAAATATTGATACTTTGTTAGAGAAATAGATGCATGTGCCAAGATAGTATTAATTTCCCTTTGAATCAAGTTTTTATTGCTTAAGTATGTTTAGAAAAGTTGCTTTCTCATTTGATTATGCCTTAGGGATGTTTCAGAATTTTGTGTGATGAGTATCAATGGTTAGAAGTTAAGTTTGGTACAAACTCTAGCTTAAAGTCTATGTAGATTTTTCATAACTTGCTAAATTCCGCAAAAGTCCTAAATTCAAGTTTATGGATTCGTTTTGATTGGCTAAATTGTTCAGAAAACTGGTATAGAGTATAGAAATGGTGTTGTGTCTTGTTATGGCTTGAATCTATAAATTTGGTGGCTTTTGGAAACTAAGTTTCGAATCTGAATATTCAGATTTCAGGCGTACCAGTCGACTGGTACAGTACCAGTCGACTGATATCCGCAAGCTGAGTTGAGCGAGGCAAGTTTCAATAAGTATGTTCTTACGAGTTTTTGAGAAAGAAAGTGTGACACGGTATCATGCATGACTATTTAAGTTAGAATATCATTCTCAGATAGATTAAAAAGAAAAAAAAAAGATTTTCGCATTTTTAGTCGTGCATTAGAGTCAAGAAGTAGAAGAAGTAGCGGGCCGTCTAAGGCAGAGAAGGCGGGTCGCTACAAAATCCAACGTAACGTGCAACAAGAAGGGACACTTCAAATCGGAGTGCCCTAATCTGAAAGATGCCAAGAAGACAAGAAGGAAGAAGGCCCTTCAAGCAACATGGGACGAGTCTTCATCCGAAGAAGAAGAAGAGGCTCCACAATTGAACCTGCTCGCCTTGACTGCCTCCGAAGAAATCGACACCGAATCAGAGTCGAAGCCGGATGAAGGAATGTTCACGATCTCAGAGGATGGCAAAATAACTGTAAGTGGTTATTCCAAAATTCAATTAGCAGAATTAATTGCATATTTATCTAGTGACTTGGCGAAAGACAAAATCTGAGTCGAGTCCCTCCGACAGGAATTATAACTCCTGAAAGAGGGAGCTGACTCTAGATCTTTGACTGAGAAGGTTCAAGAAGGAACCTCTAATCAAGTTGAAAAGCTTGAAAAAGAGAACTCCTCCTTGAAAACTTAAGTCAAGAACCTTAGAGCAGCATTGGAACGATTCACTTCGGGTTCCAAGGGTCTTGACATGATCCTTGGAAAATAGAAGTCCGTTCTAAATCGATCCGGGTTAGGGTATCGAACCAAGGCTAGACAAAGGTCATATTATGCTGTACTGAATCAGTCTAGACCCAAAGTTCAGGCATGGGCACCCAAACATTGTCTGAACAACCATGCTAGACCAAACCAGTATTGGATCCCCAAGGACAAGATTCATATCTTACCTAATCATTACCGTGGCTTTAGTCCAGGGGGAGCCAACTTAAAAACCATTTTTATAGTTAAATAAATTCTTTTTCTTATTGTAAAATTGCATGATTGCTTGTTTATTTATTTTCTACAATTTACCATGCTTAGACCTAGGACTGGTTAGAATAAGGACTAACCCGATTAACTGAAATTTGAACAACATAGTATTGGATGGAGGTGAGATGATAGTACGTTAGGGAAGCCATTTTGGCGGAACTAGCCGAAACTACCGATCCAAGACCCAAACTAGTTAGACCAAAATCTTTCAAGGAGTAACTTGAAGATGGATTTTCAATAAAAGGCTTTGTCAAGGAAAGGGTTGATGATCCGATAAGGCTACGGCCAAAGAAGGCCTAGTGCCTCGCCAAGACCGGGAAGCCGATTATTGAAAACCAAATTCACTTTACTATTGTCAGATTTGAATCTAACACAGATTTCAATTAATCTTAGATTCAACCATTGTTTTCAAAAATAATTGTTAAAACTTAATTAATTGGTTTTACAAAATTAATTAAACTTTTCAAAACTAATCATGGTGTTTCAAAATAAAATCTTTACTTCTATTAATGTAGCGACCCGCCTTCTCTACCTTAGACGGATCGTTACTCTTGTCTACTTCTTGACTCTAATGCACGACTAAATTGCGGAAATCTTTTTTTTTCTTTTTAAATCCCTCTAGGGATGATATTCTAACTCTACTAGTCATGCATGATACAATGGCACACTTCTTTTCATCTGTAGAACTTCTCGGCAATGGTACCAGTCGACTGCCATCTAACCAGTCGACTGGTATCGGCCACAGAAAGTTTCTGGGCGCGGCACCAGTCGACTGGCCTCTTGGCAGTCGACTGATGCATCGAACAGAAGCTACTGTTCGATAGGCCAGTCGACTGATACTGAACCAGTCGACTGGCACGCCTGAAAGTCTGAAATTCAGATTCGAAGCCGTGTTTCAAAACTCCACCAAACATATAGTTTCAAGTCATACAAAGACACAATACCATTTCTATACTCTATGCTAGTTTCCTAAACATTTTAGCCAATCAAAACAACTTCATAAACTCGAAATTAGGACTTTTACGAGATTTAACAAGTTATGCAAATCTATATGAACTTTATGCTAGAGTTTGTACCAAACTTAACTTCTAACCATTTAAACTCATTCCACAAGGTTCTATAACATCACTAAAACATTATGGAATATGAATGCAACTTTTCTAAGCATAATTGAGCAATAAAAACTTGATTTAAAGGGAAACTAGCTCTATCTTGGCACATGTATCAATAACTCCAACAAAGTATCAATATTCGAAACTACTCACACTTCTACTCATCCAATGCAATCATAAGATATGTATACTAAATGAAATGACATGGAATCTTTACTTCTGGTTTTAAGACATGCAAAATATCTAAAACACAATCACTTGGATAAATTCTATATAATCTAACTTAAGCTAAGACTCTATAACCAAATGGATTTTGAGTCTTTTATTCCTCTTGTCCCAAGGACCTCTCCAAGGTCAGCCACCACACACACTTCACTCAGCATCGCCTTGTCGCCTTCCTTCAGAATTGCTTGCCTTTACCTTTACCTGCAGCAAGAGGAAATGCAACTAATAAGCATAAAGCTTAGTAAGTACTATCTAGCTCACAAAAATCTCGAAATTGTGCAAACATGCTTTTTAAACAATGTGAAATCACATGAGATACTTTTTATGCTTGAAAGAAACACTAAGAAACATGTATAACTCAAAACATGCATACTCAAGCACTAATAAGTCTTAACTCACTTTTCTTGGCTTAACTTGAAACTTTAGCAATTCTTTAACTTTAAATCTTTCTTTAACTTTTAGAAAACTTCTTTAAACTTTAGAAAACTTTGCTAAAGCATATACTTGAAAATAATAATCACTTGGATCCACTTAAGATGTAAGTACCATCTTATGCGCGTTCCCTAAAAGGTTGGGGTAGCGAGCCACCAATCCTAATAGAGCAAACCTTGGTCTACCAGGGCCAAGACCTTGGAATTGGACACCTGGATTTCTTTAACGATGCCCTTGGACGCCGGGTACTGGCCTTAGAAAATAAAATAGTTTTTCTTTCTTTTCTTTCTTATCTTTAAATGCCTTGGCATTTTAACGAGCACCTTGTGTGCCCAAATCCCTAAGTCTTGACTTTTGGGGATTTCTTAAGGTCTTGGCCTTTTCTTTTCTTTCTTTATCTTCTCTTTTCTTCTCTTATAACTTTTCTTAGTCCCTAAACTCATATAGGGTACTTAATCAACTCATACAAGCATGGATTAATCTTGAATTACATGCAAAAATCATAACTAAGGAAAATTTGCATCTTTAACTTTCTAACGGGAAAAACTTGCGGAAAAACCGCCTCTTACTGCAGGTGAGCAGTACTTACATTGATATCTTGGACTTACAACCAAAATTAACGTCTAGGGCTCGGGAGAAACTTGAGATCTCAGAGATTTCTTCGCGCCTACGCGTTCCTCTCGTCGCGGGGATTCCGAATATCGGAAGATCTCTCGGAGGAGAGCCTTGGCCGGCCCTCTAGGTCTTGGTGTGGTGTCGCCCAAGAGAGGAGAGGGGAGGGGCGGCGTGAGCTTGGGCGAGGAAGGGTTTTGCCGAAAACCAAAAAGAAAATAAAAGAATCACTTAAGTTCCTCTATTTATACCAAGGGGTATTTAAGTCTAATTTATAACCTAACTTAATATCTCTCTATTTTCTTTCAGCACACCCCTGCTGGGGCTCCTGGTTAACCCGACTAACTTAAGTCGTTGATCCCACGGGAGGTCTCGGGTTCAAAACTCATCCAGGCAACTTTTTGCCGAAACTTCTATTTCTTTTAATAAAAATACTAAACGGTCTCGAAAAATTCCATAAAAATATTCTAAAAATTCCTAAAAATATCTAAAATATTTCTAAAACATTTTTAAATAGTTCTAAGGACTTTAAGGACTTAAAATGGAAATTTTAGGGCGTTACAATTAAAACTTGTCTCACAAAAACTCATAAGGTTCACGTGATTGATAACTTTAGATTGGGTGAGACAGACTAGGTTGTGAAAATCAATTTAGGCTATCCTTAATTCTAATTGGATCCAAATCAGCAAACTCTTTATGTGTATGAACATAAAGATTTGGACCAATGGATGTTGGATAGCGAGTGCTCCAGACACATGACTGGGGACAAATTGAAATTCACCAAACTCAAGTTTAAGAACCTAGGCGCAGTAGCATTTGGCAACAATGCTACACTCAAAGTCATTGGGTTAGGTAACATTGAACTCAAAACTGATTTTGTAATCAAAAAGGTACTTTTGGTTGAAAACTTTAAATTTAACTTGCTTAGTATAAGTCAATTGTGTGATACTGGCTATGTAGTTACCTTTACCAACTCTAACTGCCTGATTAGAAACTTGCAAGACTCAAAAATCATGCTTAAAGGCATTAGGAAAAATAATGATTACACTATAAACCTACCCTTAGTACCTAAATACCTCTTAACTCAGTTAGAAGAATCAAACCTCTGGCATAGGAGATTAGGTCATACTAATCTGAGATTAATTTCAAAAGTAACCCAACTTGGCCTAATTAAAGGAATACCTAAAATTAAGAACCATGAAAACTTGATATGTGAATCATGCAACCAAGGTAAACAAACCAGGTCTAATCACAAACAAATTCAATCAGACCTAACTCAAACCACACTTGAGCTCCTGCACCTTGACCTATTTCATTCACATGGAGCCAAGTCACTAAGCGGAAACCGGTACTGCTTAGTAATTATAGATGATTACTCTAGGATTACTTGGGTTAGGTTCCTAAAGACTAAGGATGAAACCCTAAACCTATTTATTGATTTCTGTAAGGTAATTGAAAATTAAAATGATACCAAAATCAAAAGACTTAGGAGTGATCATGGGGGACAGTTTGAAAATCAACGGTTCAAGGAATTTTGTAGAATAAACGGATACAGTCACGAATTCTCATGTCCTAGAACCCCCCAACAAAATGGGATAGTCGAACGGAAAATAGAACCCTACAGGAAGCCTCTAGGACTATGCTCAATGAATTCAACCTAGCTAACCAATTTTGGGTAGAAGCAATTAGTACGGCTTGCTATATCCAAAATAGGGTCCTAATTAACAAACGACATAATAAAACTCCCTATGAATTATACTACCATAGACTTCCAAACCTACACTACCTAAGGGTCTTTGGGTGCAAAGTCCATATCCTAAACACCAAGGACTATCTAGGTAAATTTCAGTCTAGGTCAACCCCAGGGGTCTTCTTAGGATATTCAACAACAAGTAGGGCCTATAGGGTTTAGAATAAACAAACTAACAAAATTGAAGAAACAACAAATCTAATATTTGATGAGGAAATTAATTTAAAATATAATAACCCAGACTTAAATCCATCAAATATTGATCATGACGATAATGAACAAATTATTGAACCAACTACTGAGTCAATTGAACCAATAATTGAACCAACCCAAGTAGTTAAACCAAATACTGAACCAAACCGTCCAGTCAGACCTTAGGCTGAACCAAGTAATAGAAGGACAAAGAAACTCAGACTAAGTCACCCAACTGATCAAATTGTGGGTGATCCAACCTTAGGAGTCAGAACTAGGTCTTCCTATAGAAATCTTAGTCAGATTGTGTAGGTGCAGAAAGCACCCAAGTCAAACCTGTATTTTGATAATGGCAACAGGGTTCAAAAGTTAAGGTATATTGTGTGTCTAACATGTTACCCAAGTATGCAGGCAAAGCCCTAGCGAAGGACAGCTAGGCACCTGGTGAAGGAATGCCAGGATACAAAGACCTAGCGAAGAACTGCTAGGCACCTGGCGAAGGAATGCCAGGATACGAAGACCTAGCGAAGGACTGCTAGGCACCAGGTGAAGGACAGCTTGGTACTGAAGACTTGGCGAAGGACTGCCAGGCACCGGGCGAAGGACAGCTTGGTATCCAAGACCTAGCGAAGGACCGCTAGGCAAAAGTCCAACCGGAGGAGCCGGTTGGCATCAGGTACATTCTCCCGAGAGGAGTAGGTGAGGACGCTTTCCCCGACGAGGGAACAGTAGGCGTCGGTTCGACCTAGGGCTCCATTTTGGAGGCCCAAAGTCAGAACCAAGACAGCTAAGGTTGTATAAAATTAATATAATATTGCTTTATGTTGTTTTGGACTAACCCTGGATGCAGGACCGAAGGAACGAGTGTCTGCAGCTCAGAGAGCCTCAAAGGAGTGAGGCAGCAGCTGACCAGGGCGCCCGGAGTGTCCCAGGCGCCCCCAAGGTGAACACAAAACAAAGTAAAGCAAGGTGAGCTTCGGCAGCTTATGGGCGGGGCACCCCCGTGCTCCCTGGCGCCCCCCATGCTCCCGGGCACCCCCGTGCTCTCGGGCGCCCCCAGGTGAAGCCAACGAAGCAAGCCAGCGAGAAGCCAAATGGATGAGGTTTGACCCGGTCAATCCGGGCACCCCCAGCGTTCCGGGAGCCCCCAGTCAAGATCTGATCCCGAGTTTGAAGGGATCAGAGCTGACCGAGAAGAACTCGGATCAGCTGACACGTGGGGGGCGCCCCCGACGTTCCGGGCGCCCCTAGGTGCTATAAAAAGGGCCCTCGACCCCAAGACTTCAACACTCAATCCATTCAACGCAATCACGCTCTTCTGCTCCCGCGCTTTGCTCCAGAAACCTCCTGACTCGAGATACAAGCGCCGACGATGTCCCCCTGCTCCGAGAAACATTCCACACCGGACGTCGGTAACGAAAGAGCAATTTTTTATTTTTGTGTTTACTATACTGCAGTTGTAACATCTATTTGTTAACCGTTTTGCGCAAATATAGAATTGCCCGCAGTAAACGGTCAACGACCGTGGGCCTTGGAGTAGGAGCCGACCGCGACTCCGAACCAAGTAAAAAACTTGATGTTTGCATTTGATTGTTTTAATTTCCGCTGCATAACTTCTCTAATTCTTAAATCCGAACGTTTTCCGATATTCACCCCCCCCTCTATCGGTTCTCTCGATCCAACAAGTGGTATCAGAGCGGGGAAGCTCAAATTTGGTGCAACCACCAATTTGAGAATTTTTCGGATTCTTTTAAATTTTTTTATTTTATTTTCTTTCTCTTGTCTTTTCGAAAGCTTTCTCATTAGTCGAGGTTGGTGCAACAGCCCTTGACAAATATTCTCTCTTTATCCCGCACTACTAATCCAAGACCAAGTCTTGGGATATCTTTTTTGTTAGTTTCTTTTTTCTAGATAAAATGGACATGCAAGAAGGCTTCAGCACCGCAAGACCACCTCTCTTCAGTGGAGAAGACTTCTCCTACTGGAAGAGAAGAATGGAGGTCCACCTGAAAACTCAGGTGGACATGTGGATAATCATCCAGTCTAGACTGGAGATTCCGAGAAATGCTGAAGGAGTACCTCAAAGCTACACAGAGTGGGACACCGCTCTGAAATGGAAAATTGAAGCGGATGCAAAGGCGACCCAGACCCTCCAATGCGGCTTAACAAAAGAGGAGCTGAACTGGGTGGGTCCTTTCAACAGTGCCAAGGAGCTGTGGGGAAAACTGATCGAGCTGCATGAAGGAACATCAGACACTCGGATCAGCAAGCGAGATCTGCTCCTGAACAAGCTGTACACGATCAAAATGACCGACAACGAAACAGCAGCTCAGCTTCACGCCCGAATCCAGGAACTGATGAACGGACTGCACACCATCGGTCACAAGGTAGAAAATCGTGACTTAATAAGGTACGCTTTAAATGCTTTCCCTAGAAACGCCTTGTGGGCATCTATGGTAGATGCATACAAGGTTTCAAGGGATCTCTCAAAAATTAAGTTAGATGAATTATTCTCTGAATTAGAGTTACACGAACAAACTAACTGCAATCTAGTCGAGAAAGGTATTGCCTTTGTTGCAGGTACAACTGGAAGGACAACCAAGAAGAAGTGTACGCACATCATTGATCCTATACTCCACGAAGGAGTGTACATGAAATCTAGAACAACTGTAAAAAAAACTCGGCTAAACATGTACCGTATTTAACTACAAAAATTAAATACCTAGCCTCGTCAACCCCGAGAATTAATTAATTACAAAAATTGCAAATTCAATCACAAAAACCATATTTGGCCATGAAGTTGGAATCTCAAGCCTGCAACATAAAGTTAGCCTACGCACATCCACGAATCATACAGCAAAATAAAATGTATGAAAATTGCAAAAATTAACCAATCCTAAACACACAAAGATGGAAACCTCAGCTCTAATACCAATACCAATTGTTGGGTATGGCTTGGCGGGTTTTCTTAACGAATACCTAGTCGATCTGAGAGACCTCTCCACGTCTACGGATTAAAAATTAATCCGAGTGGAGACCCGTCTCCCATCGACCGTCTCATGTCGTATCGAACGATCCAAATTACAACTTAGCCAATTACCAAAATTGGACTTGTAATTTACTCGACCATTCGACCACGGAAAAGGCGACGAGTTGATCGCCAACTTTTGATTTTATGGTCGGGGTCCAGTTAATAATTTATTCATTAAGATTCGAAATCAAAATAATAAACTATCAAACATAAAATGACGAGACTAACGATCATGGCACAAAATCAACATATGGCAATATAAAGGAGCATAGGGAAATATATACCTTTCCGATCACCTCGCGGTCTTCTATCTTATGAACCTCCCTTCGCAGATGTCGTGTGGGCGACGATCTACTGTGATCTGAGATCACCAAGATCTCCAAAAGCGTTGTTCTTCTCACCTTGGACGATAAGGAAAACCCCAACCTAGGGTTTCCCTAGCCGCCGACCCCTTCTTCCTCTCCCTTTGCGCCGCCACCCACCGGAGCTGCACCAGGGCCTCCGGACCGGTTGCACACCTTGAGAGGAAGGAGAAGAAGATGAAGAAGTAGAGAATGTTGGATCGAGAGAACCGATAGAGGGGGTGAATATCGGAAAGCGTTCAGATTTTAGAATTAGAGAAATTACGCAGCGGAAATTAAAAAAAAACAAACGCAAACACGGATAGTTTTACTTGGTTCGGAGCCTAGGTCGACTCCTACTCCAAGGCCCACGGTCGTTGACCGTTTACTGCGGGCAATACTATAATCGCGCAAATCAATTTACAGAAGATGATTACAATAAAGGTGCAATAAGAAAAAGACAACTCTTCGTTACCGATGTCCGGTGTAAAATCTATTTTGAAGCAGAGGGACGTCGTCGGCGCTTGTATCTTGTGTCGGAAGGTTTCTGGAGCAGAGCGCGAGAGTAGAAGAGCGTGAATGAGTTGGAAAGCTTGTCTGTTTAGAAGCCTGGGCGTTGGTTGTTATTTATAGCACCTCGAGGCACCCTGGACGTCAGGGGCGCTCCCCCACGTGTCACATGATCCGAGCTTCGCTCGGTCAACCTCTATCCCACTCGAATAGGGCTGAGGTTTAACCCTGGGGGCGCCCGGGACGCTGGGGGTGCCCTGCTTGACTCCTTCAGCACGGGCTTCTCGGCTGGATAAGTGTAATCGGCTTCGCTGGCGTAGGCGCGAGGCGCCCTGGGCACTGGGGGCCCCCTGGGCGTCCGGGGCGCCCCGAGCGCTGGGGGTGCCCCGGCCAGTAAGCAGCCGAAGCACTTGTTGCTTCGCTTGTATTGTGTTGGCCTTGGGGGCGCCCGAGACACTGAGGGCGCCCTGCTCAGCTACTTGCCTCTCTCCTTTGGGCATTCTGAGCTGCAGACACACGTTCCTTCGGTCCTGCATCCAGAGTTAGTCCAAAATAATATGAAGCAATAGAGTATTATGTTTATACAACCTTAGCAGTCTTGGTTCTGACTTTGGGCCTCCAAAATGGAGCCCTAGGTCGAACCGACGCCTACTGTTCCCTCGACGGGGAACGCGTCCTCACCTACTCCTCTCGGGAGAATGTACCTGATGCCAACCGACTCCTCCGGTTAGACTTTTGCCTAGCGGTCCTTCGCCAGGTCTTGGATACCAAGCTGTCCTTCGCCCGGTGCCTAGCATTCCTTCGCCAGGTCTTCAGTCCCAAGCTGTCCTTCGCCTGGTGCCTAGCAGTCCTTCGCTAGGTCTTCAGTCCCATGCTGTCCTTCACCTTGTGTCTAGCAGTCCTTCGCTAGGACTTTGTATCCTGGCAGTCCTTTGCCAGGTGCCTAGCAGTCCTTTGCTAGGACTTTGTTTCCTGCACACTTAATGAGCATATTAGACAACAAATAAGACTTAACTTTTGAACCCTTTGCCATTTATCAAAACACAGGTTTGACTTGGGTGCTGTCTGCACCAACAATCTCCCCCTTTTTGATTTATGGCAACCTGATTCAAAAAGTTAAGTTAATCATAGCAGATGATATACTAGTTTAGTTCCCTCCCCCTGGAAGGAATCTCCCCCTTGATTTTTCAAAAATTCGTGGAGTTTTTTTTAAAAAATAAGTTTTATGTCTAAAGATGGATTTTCCTTACACTTTTTAACAGAAACTTTAGAGACAAATTTTCCAAAAATAATTTTGGTTGTGTACTTTGGAAAATTTATACTTAACAAAAATTTAAACTTAAGTTTAAATACTTAGAGAAATTTTGAAAGCTTAAGTACCTTTTTAATGATTTTGAAAATTAAAAGTACTTAGATAAATTTTGAAATCTTGAGTACTTTGAAGATTTTTTAAAGTACTTAAAATAACTTTTTGAATAAAGGATAGAGTTTTTGAAATTTAAAAAAAATTGAGAATTTGAAATTTGAATTTTAGTTTTGACAAAAGAAATTTTTGTATTATTTTAAACTCTCTCCTTTCCTATCTCTCCCCCTTTGCCATATATCAAAAAATAAAGAAATATAGCTAACAAACAGATGTAATAAATTAAATTGCATAATTTACTGTACTGAATCAATTCAAGATATGAACTCAATCAAATCAGTTTCAATTTCTCTTTTAGGGTCCTGTCTAACCCAATTAGCTACTTACTATCTGTTATAAACAGTAATTTTTGCTAGGGTTAGTCAAGTTAAGTGTTCTGTTCAAGTTAGATTTTCTAAACTTGACACTTAACTTGATTACTGTATAAGTTGTATTTAGTGCCCCAATTACTGCAGATGCACTGACTTAAAGCATCTTGAATTAAGGCAAAGACCTAAGCATCTCAACCTATTCTAAGTTATCAATCAAAGTACCCTAAGGTGCTTGTGAGATGATGGCTTCTAAGTCTATAGGTGCATGCATTTCTAGGGTTAGGGCCTAGGCTAAGTCCATTTTCGAAAAAAACCTAGTTTTGAAAGGGGGTAGTTTTGAAAATAAAACTAAGTCGAAAAATTTGGAAAAAACTGATTTTGAAATTAAGTAAAGCAGTAAAGCAGTTTTTCAACTTCTTTTAGAAACTGATTTTCAAATCAAGTAAAGCAGTAAGAAAATCAAAAGTAGAGTTAACCTATTCTACTAGGCACAATGCTAACTGCCTTCTTAGTGAACTGAACTCAGACTCAGGTAGGGGTTTGGTGAATATGTCAGCTAAGTTAGATTTAGAATCTACATGTTTAAGGACTATCTCACCCCTGGCTACATGGTTTCTTACAAAGTGATGTTTAACTTCTATGTGTTTAGTTCTGGAATGTTGGATTGGATTTTTAGTTAGATTAATTGAGCTTATGTTGTCAATGAAAACCTGAGTTTGGGTGTAGTTGAGCTGGAAGTCCTTAAGAGTGTGCATCATCCATAAAAGTTGTGCTACACACTCTCCTAAGGCTACATACTCAGCTTCAGTTGTGGATAGAGCTACACAATATTGTTTTCTGCTGCACCAACTTACTAGACTATTTCCTAACAGTTGGCAGCTTCCACTTGTGCTCTTTCTATCTAATTTACAACCAGCGTAGTCAGAATCCAAGTATCCTGACAAATCAAAAGTTGAAGTCCTAGGATACCAAATCCCTACATTTAGGGTGCCCTTAACATATCTTAGTATTCTTTTTAGGGCTACTAAGTGTGTTTCCTTAGCACATGTTTGGTATCTAGCACACATTCCTACAGAAAAAAGGATATCAAGTCTGCTGGCTGTAAGGTACAGTAGACTTCCTATCATACTTCTATAGAGTTTAAGGTCTACTGGTTTTCCATCAGGGTCACTATCTATTTTTACATTTGTGGCCATGGGAGTACTTATGCTTTTAGAATTATCCATTTTAAATTTCTTTATTAATTCTTTAGTATATTTGGATTGATGGACATAGTTTCCATCTCTAGTTTGTTTGATTTGTAACCCTAGAAAGAAATTGAGTTCACCAACTAAACTCATTTCAAACTCATTTTCCATTATTTTCACGAATTCTTTTAGAAAGTTTGAGTTGGTGGATCCAAAGATTATGTCATCTACGTAGATTTGGGCAATGAATATATCTTTTCCTAGGGTTTTAATAAATA
This sequence comes from Boesenbergia rotunda, assembly GCA_024364735.1. Lineage (NCBI taxonomy): Eukaryota > Viridiplantae > Streptophyta > Magnoliopsida > Zingiberales > Zingiberaceae > Boesenbergia > Boesenbergia rotunda. The sequence goes on along the minus strand of JAGFNQ010008673.1, from coordinate 138,996 downwards.
AGGTTGAGTCAATTTGTCCTTGTTTAAATTCTTTAGAAATTAAGTAAGTTGACAAGCGTTCATACCAAGCCCTAGGTGCTTGTTTTAGTCCATATAATGCTTTAGTGAGTTTGAACACGTGGTCAGGTCTTTCTAAGTCCTCAAACCCAGGGGGTTGTCCTACATAAACTTCTTCTTTAATGAATCCATTTAAGAAGGCTAACTTTACATCCATTTGGTATAGTTTAAATCCTTTATGGGATGCAAAGACTAATAACATCCTAATGGACTCAAGTCTAGCTACTGGGGCATATGTTTCGTCGTAATCTAACCCTTCTACTTGGCTAAATCCTTTCGCTACTAAGCGGGCTTTATTTCTAACTATTTCTCCTTGATCATTCAACTTATTCCTAAAAACCCACTTAGTGTCAATGACGGATTTGCCCTCAGGTTTAGGCACTAATTCCCAGACTTGGTTTCTCTCAGATTGGGCTAGCTCTTCTTGCATAGCTATGATCCAATCAGGGTCAAGTAGGGCTTCCTCTATAGTTTTGGGTTCAATTTTTGAAATCATGGCTATTTGACTAAGGTTTCTATTGGAAGACCTAGTTCTGACCCCTAGAGTTGGATCACCTACAATTTGATCGGTTGGGTGACTGAGTCTGGGTTTCTTGGTTTTTCTAGAACTTGGTTCAGCCTCAAGTCCGGCCGGTCGGTTTGGTTCACTATTTGATTCAACTCTTTGGGCTGGTTCAATTGTTCGATCAATAGTTGGTTGATTTGACTCAGTAGTTGATTCATTAGTTAGTTCGTTTAAGGGTTCAATTAGAGGTTCAACAGTTTGTTCATTATTTTCTTGATCAGAATTTGATGAAGTTAGGTCTGGATTATCAGATATTGAGTTGATTTCTTCAGCAAATATTAAGTTTGTTGTTTCTTCAATTTTCTTAGTTTGTTTGTTGTAGACCCTATAAGCTCTACTTGTGGTTGAGTATCCTAGGAAGATACCTGGGGTTGACTTGGATTGAAATTTTCCTAAATAGTCTTTGGTGTTTAGGATATGGACTTTGCATCCAAAAACCCTTAGGTAGTGTAGATTTAGGGGTCTATGGTAGTACAATTCATAGGGTATTTTGTTGTGTCGCTTGTTAATCAAAACCCTATTTTGGATGTAACAAGCCGTACTAATTGCTTCTGCCCAATATTGGTTTGCTAAGTTAAATTCATTGAGCATAGTCCTAACAGCTTCCTGTAGGGTTCTATTTCTTCTTTCGACTATCCCATTTTGCTGGGGGGTTCTAGGACACGAGAATTCATGTATATACCCATTTACCTTACAGAATTCCTCGAACCGTTGATTTTCAAATTCTCCCCCATGGTCACTCCTAAGTCTTTTAATTTTAGTATCATTTTGATTTTCAATTAATTTATAGAATTCATTAAATAGGTTTAGGGTTTCATCTTTGGTTTTTAGAAAACTAACCCAGGTGAACCTACAGTAGTCATCAACTATTACTAAGCAGTATCGGTTCCCTCTTAGTGACTTGGCTCCATGTGAATCAAATAGGTCAAGGTGTAGGAGCTCAAGTGTGGTTTGAGTTAGGTCAGATTGGATTAGTTTGTGGTTAGATTTGGTTTGTTTACCTTGATTACATGATTCACATATTAGGTTTTCATTATTTTTAATTTTGGGGATACCTTTGGTTAAGCCAAGTTGGGTGATTTTTGAAATGGTTCTCAGATTAGTATGACCTAATCTCCTATGCCAGAGGTTTGATTGTTCTAACTGAGTTAACATGCATTTAGGTATAAGGGGAAGGTTTATAGTATAATCATTATTTTTCCTAGTGCCCTTAAGCATGATTTCTGAGTCTTGTATATTTCTAATCAGGCAATTAGAATTGTTGAATGTGACTATATAACCAGTATCACATAACTGACTTATATTAAGCAAGTTAAAATTGAAGTTTTCAACAAAAAGAACTTTCTTAATAACAAAGTCAGATTTAAGTTCAATATTACCTGACCCAATTACCTTTAGGGTAGCATTGTTGCCAAATGCCACTGAGCCTAGGTTCTTGAACTTGAGTTTGGTGAATTTCAATTTATCTCCAGTCATGTGTCTGGAGCAACCGCTATCCAACATCCATTGGTCCAAATCTTTATGTTCCTACACATAAAGAGTTTTGTTGATTTGGATCCAATTAGAGTCAGGAATAGCTTAAATTGATTTTCACTGCCTGGTCTGTCTCACCCAAATCTAGGGTTATCAGTCACGTTAGCCTTACATGTTTTGTGAGACAGGTTTAGATAAGTAAAATTATTTTGAAAAAAAATTATTATTTATTTTGAAAGACTTAATTAATTTTTGAAACCAGTTGAATTTATTTTGAAAAGAATGTTTAAATCTACAAGTAACTGAAAATTTATGTTAGATTTGAATTTTACAAAGACTAATCTGAATTTGAATTTCAGAGATTGGCTTCCAGGTCTTGGCGAGGCACTAGGCCTTCTTTGGCCGTAGCCTTATTGGATCATCAACCCTTTCCTTGACAAAGCCTTTCAATGAAATTTCATTTTCAAAATTAATCTTTGAAAAATTCTGGTCTAACTAGTTTGGGTTTTGGATCGGTAGCTTCGGCTAGTTTCACCAGTCTAAAGAGACCAAGTATACTTGACCTTATTAGAATTGGTTTCCCTAACGTACTATCATCTCACCTCCACCCAATACTATGTTGTTCAAATTTCAGTTAAGTTTGTTCAGTCCTTAAACAAACCATTCCTTAGTCTAAGCATGGTAAATTGCAGAAATTTAAATAAACAATCAATCAAGCAAATTGCAATCAAGAGTTGAATTTATCTAACAATAAAAATAGTTTTTAATTTGGCTCCCCCTGGACTAAAGCCACGGTAACGGTTAGGCAAGATGTGAATCTTGTCCTTGGGGATCCAATACTGATTTGATCCAGTTGGTTTGTTCAGGCACAGTTTAGGTACCCATGCCTGAACTTTATTTCTGGACTGATTTAGTACAGCAAAGTAAGATCTTTGTCTAGATTTGGTTCTATAGCCAAGTCCGGATCGATTTAGAACCGATTTCTATTTTTCAAGAATCATGTCAAGACCCTTGGAACCAGAGATGAATCATTCTAAGGCTGATCTAAGATCCTTAACCTGAGTTTTCAGGGAGGAGTTCTCTTTCTCAAGTTTTTCAACTTGAGTAGGAGTTCCTTCTTGAACCTTCTCGGTTAAGAGTTTAGAATCAGCTCCCTCTTTCAGGAGTTTTACTTCCTGTCGGAGGGATTCGATTCGGAGTTTGGCTTTCGCCAAATCTCGAGAAAGATACGAAATTAGTTCATTTAATTGACATCTAATAAATCCACTTACCTTGATTTCGCCATCTTCTGAAAAGGTCAGTCTGCCGTCGTCCTGTTCTGATTCTGACTCGGACTCGACTTCTTCTGAGGCAGTTAGTGCGAGTAGGTTCGATTGTGGGACCTCTTCTTCTTCTTCGGATGAGGACTCGTCCCACGTTGCTTGAAGTGCTTTCTTCTTCCTTGTCTTTTTTGCTTCCTTCAAGTTAGGGCATTCGGTCTTGTAGTGGCCCTTCTTCTTGCACTCGTAGAAGGTCACGTTGGGCTTGCTCTTTTCGTTTGCGGGTTCAGCTGGTTCATCCCTTCTTCGGCTGACTTTCCATTTGTTGGTTTGGTTCTTCAATTCTTTGTAGTAGTTTCTTGCCAGTCGAACCAGCTTTGGTCGATCTCCTTCTTCATCTTCTGTGTCTGAGTCTGAGTTAGACTCGGGTTCAGGTTGAGGCTTCTTCTTGGTTGTCCTTTCAGTTTTACCTGCAACAAAGGCAATACTTTTCTCGGCCAAATTGCAGTTAGTTTGTTCGTGTAATTCTAATTCAAAGAACAATTCATCTAATTTTATTTTTGAAAGGTCCCTTGAGACCTTGTATGCATCTACCATAGATGCCCACAAGGTATTTCTCGGGAAAGCATTTAAAGCATACCTTATTAGGTCACGGTTATCTACCTTGTGACCGATGGTGTGTAGTTCGTTCATCAGTTCCTGGATTCGAGCGTGAAGCTGAGCTGCTATTTCGTTGTCGGCCATTTTGATGGTGTACAGCTTGTTCAAGAGCAGATCTCTCTTGCTGATCCGAGTGTCTGATGTTCCTTCGTGCAGCTCGATCAGTTTTCCCCACAGCTCCTTGGCATTGTTGAAAGGGCCCACCCGGTTCAGCTCCTCTTTTGTTGAGCCGCATTGTAGGGTCTGGGTCACCTTTGCATCCGCTTCAATTTTCTGTTTCAGAGCGATGTCCCACTCTGTGTAGCTTTGAGGTATTCCTTCAGCATTTTTGGGGATCTCCAGTCCGGACTGGATGATGATCCACATGTCCACCTGAGTTTTCAGGTAGACCTCCATTCGACTTTTTTAGTAGGAAAAGTCTTCTCCACTGAAAAGAGGAGGTCTCGCTGTGCTGAATCCTTCTTGCATGGCCATTAGGTATTTTATCTGAAAAAGAGATAAAAGAAAGAAAAACTGTCCCAAGACTTGGTCTTGGATTAGTAGTGCGGGATAAAAAAAATTAAATTTCGAGGGGTGTTGCACCAACCTCGATCAACGAGAAGAAATTCGAACGAAAAAAAAGATATTAGAGGAAATTCGAACGAAAAAATATTAAAAGAAAAGTTTAAAAGCAATCCGAAAACTTTTCAAACTGGTGGTTGCACCAAATTTGAACTTCCCTGCTCTGATACCACTTGTTGGATCGAGAGAACTGATAGAGGGGGGTGAATATCGGAAAGCGTTCAGATTTTAGAATTAGAGAAATTACGCAGCGGAAATTAAAAACAAACAAACGCAAACACAGGTAGTTTTACTTGGTTCGGGGCCTAGGTCGACTCCTACTCCAAGGCCCATGGTCATTGACCGTTTACTGCGGGCAATACTATAATCGCGCAAATCAATTTACAGAAGATGATTACAATAAAGGTGCAGTAAGAAAAAGACAACTCTTCGTTACCGACGTCCGATGTAAAATCTATTTTGAAGCAGAGGGACGTTGTCGGCGCTTGTATCTTGAGTCTGAAGGTTTCCAGAGCAGAGCGCGAGAGTAGAAGAGCGTGAATGTGTTGGAAAGCTTGTCTGTTCAGAAGCCTGGGCGTTGGGTGCTATTTATAGCTCCTCGGGGCGCCCTGGACGTCGGGGGCGGCCCCCCCCCCACGTGTCACATGATCCGAGCTTCGCTCGGTCAACCTCTATCCCACTCGAATAGGGCTGAGGTTTGACCCTGGGGGCGCCCGGGACGCTGGGGGTGCCCTGCTTGACTCCTTCAGTGCGGGCTTCTCGGCTGGATAAGGGTAATCGGCTTCGCTGGCGTAGGCGAGGGGCGCCCTGGGCACTGGGGGCGCCCTTGGTGTCCGGGGCGCCCTGGGTGTCCAGGGCGCCCTGGGCGCTGGGGGCACCCTGGGCACTGGGGGCGCCCCGGCCAGTAAGCAGCCGAAGCACTTGTTGCTTCGCTTGTATTGTGTTGGCCTTGGGGGCGCCCGGGACACTGAGGGTGCCCTTTTCAGCTACTTGCCTCTCTCCTTTGGGCATTCTGAGTTGCAGACACACGTTCCTTCGGTCCTGCATCCAGGGTTAGTCCAAAACAATATGAAGCAATAGAGTATTATGTTTATACAGCCTTAGCTGTCTTGGTTCTGACTTTGGGCCTCCAAAATGGAGCCCTAGGTCGAACCGACGCCTACTGTTCCTTCGATGGGGAACGCGTCCTCACCTACTCCTCTCGAGAGAATGTACCTGATGCCAACCGGCTCCTCCGGTTGAACTTTTGCCTTGCGGTCCTTCGCCAGGTCTTCGATACCAAGCTGTCCTTCGCCCGGTGCCTAGCATTCCTTTGCCAGGTCTTCAGTCCCAAGCTATCCTTCGCCTAGTGCCTAGTAGTCCTTCGCTAGGTCTTCAGTCCCAAGCTGTCCTTCGCCTGGTGCCTACTAATCCTTCGCTAGGACTTTGTATCCTGGCAGTCCTTTGCCAGGTGCCTAGCAGTCCTTTGCTAGGACTTTGTTTCCTGCACACTTAATGAGCATATTAGACAACAAATAAGACTTAACTTTTGAACCCTTTGCCATTTATCAAAACACAGGTTTGACTTGGGTGCTGTCTGCACCAATAGAGAATTCTCCTTCTTCCTTGCCCAAACCAGCCCGCGACCTCCTCTTCCCTCACCCTTGCGGCGCCGCCGCAAGCTTCTCTTGCGGCCCTCACCGTCGGCCACCGGCCACCTTTCCTTCACCGCCGAGCACCACAAAAGGAAGAGGACACCTCTTCCTTGTCTATGCTAGCCTCGGACAGAAGATGGTGAAGAAGGCAAGGAGAAAAGTGAAGGGAGAGCTCCCTTCTCTTCTTGCGTCAGCCGAAACCCTAAGGGAGAGAAGGAGGAATTGAGAGGAGAGGAGAAGCCTTGGGTATCAACTCTTGGATTTTGCTTTGTTTCTTGATCTCATAGGGTATTTATAGGGCTAAGGTAGGGACCAAGAGGAGGAGTTGGTTCTTGGCCCACTAATGGATCTAAATCCGATCCATTAATTAAGATCCATTCCACTAATGGATCTTAATTGAACTTCCTCACCAACCCCCATATTTTCATATGGACTCCACATATTACGAGTCGTCCATCCCCCCATGTTTAAGATCTCGTATGCCCGTTAATTAATTAAATTACTGACAATTTAAATTAATTAACTTCTGGATCCTTGATTAGTATCACTCAACCTTATCAACGTGCCAGATCAAAATCACCTGCAGGGTTTGGCACGATGAACCTTTTGAGCTCATCAAGGGGGCATCATCATCCTGACTCACCAGGACACGGATTCCGTCAATAATCATCGGCACATCATATTATTAATATTATCTCCCAACTTATCGGGTCTATCGATTTAACAGAATAGATATCGCCCATTGATAAATTAAAGAAATAATAATTAATAATATATGCCTGATATTATTTCGGGATTAAGCGATCACCCTCTATAATATAAGCTGAGGTCCAATCCAATTATCTAGTCAGTACAAATCGGATAACCTCGGGTTTTGGTCCTGCTCAATGTACTCATAGCATACTAGTGTAGTTCTATGGTCAAGATCAGCCACACCTAACTACACTACAACCATCCTGATGGATTGTCCAATTCCATCTCGGTTGTGAGCCTCTATTTATGCTAAGTAAGGAACTGATAACATGATCTTCCGTGTGACACCACACACCATGTTATCTATAATGCAAAGCAATTAGACTTCGTGTATGCACTATTATAAACAAACATCTAGTGTAGTTGTGATTCTCTTTTCATAATAAAGATGTTCATATAATAAAAGTCATATCTTTCAGTATACACATCTTACACTAGATTCATGATTATGCACAAGCAAACATTTTTCATTAATTCTAGCATACATGGATGAATAGTTGACATTGTTTTTAACATACATAGAGGAATTTAAATTTGAATTACATTTTAACTTAAGGTTAGGAATTACCTCCCTTACCCTTATAGTTCCCCCTTGGTGTGAGCTTCTTTTCTTCCTTTCCTCCTCCCATCTTCTCAATTGCTCCCTTTTCTTTAGCTCTCCTTTTCTTGGACATTTTGTGTGATAATGCCCTAGTTCTCCACATGTGAAGCATCTAAGGGGGCGTTTGGTTTGCATATTCCATTCTGTTTTCCATTTTCATTTTCTGTAGAAAATGCGGTTTTCTGGAAAACATGTTTGGTTTGCATTTTCTAGCTTTATTTTCCAGAAAAAAATATAGCATTTTCTGGAAAACTGAAGAATGAAAAAAAATCATTTTCCAGAAAACTAGAAAATGCGGTTTTCTGGAAAATGAAAATGGAAAATGAAACAAACCAAACGCCCCCTAATTTTCTTTCTTTTCTCTTGGGCATCTCCATTCCTACAACCCACGTTAGATTTAGAAGAAATTGAAATGGGTTTAGGGGTTACCTCTTTTTTCTTACCATTTGAACACTTATCCTTGTAGTGTCCCTTTTCATTGCATCCAAAGCATGTAATGTGGTCTTTTGGTTTGGCTTTGGTGGAGGTTGGAGCTTTTTCTTATTCTTGCATGGATGAGGGTCTCTCCTCCCCCTCAATTCTCGAAGTTGACACTTCCTCTTCTTCTCTTGTTGAAGTGGATGATCTCTCTCTTAGTTGGACCACTTCAATTGATGAGGCTGACAATTCTCCTTCATTTTGATCTTCATGAACCATGAGACTCATTTCTTTGGGCTCTTCGAATGTTTGAACTTGTGTAGGGTTCTCATGATATTTTTCTAGTTTGTTCCACAACTCGTATGCATTTTGATATTTTCCTACACCACTAATTACATTGTTAAGAAAAATATTAAGTAAAATTGTAATTACCTTTTCATTTGCCTTTGATTGATTTTGTTGCTCTTGATTCCAATATCTTGGTCGGAGCTTCTTCCCATGCTTATCTCTAGTAATTTCAAATGGTTCTTCAATCACAATCCTAAGGTCCCACTCCATTCCGAACCATGTCTCTATCCGCATCCTCCAATAGTTGAAATCATTGGAATCATAGAGAGGTGGGACATTGATGTCATCCCCCAACTTATCATCAATTTCCATCTTCTCTAGCTTGTGCCCTCTCGGCGATTAGTCCGACAAGAGAAGTCCTTCGCTCTGATACTACTTATTAGATCATTGACGTTTGTTAGAAGGGAGGTGAATAGTAATTTTTGGTTTGTTCTTCCTACAAGTGTTAGTGCGCAAGCGGAAATAATAACAATAAACACAAACAAATGCTAACAAACCTATTTACGTGGTTCGGAGATGAAGACTCCTACTCCACGATAGTCCGTGAGGTGGACGATCCCCTGATCCTTTGGTGGATCACTCCCTGGATGCCCTCTGGCTAGCTCGTGTAGCTCCTTGTGGGTGGAGAAACCTCACCACAAACTCCAGTACACTTTCTGAGCACTAAAGTCTACTAATGAGCTCTAACCAAGCTCATTTCATCAAGAGTTCTCAGCTCAACCCGACTTCTCTTAAATAGAACTCAACACTGAAACCCTAGCCACCAGTCGACTGATCATTTACTAGTCGACTGGTCCCACTCAATAAGCCAGCCAACAACTCTCTCAACGGCTAGTTTTTGAGTTTACCAGTCGACAGCTCCCAGGGCAGTCGACTGGTCTCAGGTCAGAAATCTTCTGTGAGTTTCTGTGCTTACTGGCAGTAGACTGTTATATCCCTAATCGACTGCCTAGCATACAAACACACTCTTCCTCATGTTAGTGATATGAGAGAAGTGTCCTAAGGCAATTGCCTTATGATTGTAATCATTTATTTTAATAAATGAATATTCACCATTTGAGTATACATGTTTGAGTATTTGATTGAGATCTTAAACTCATTTACTGAATGTCCGCAATACAATTCACAGCATGAGAGAATTTGTGATGAATTCACAACTAGTGATTATCTCTACATGTGCAATTGTGAAGTATTGAAATTGTCCCTAGTCGATGAATTGATAAATATGGACACTATCAATTCTATTGAGACTAGCATGTGTTATTCTCTAATCAGCTGATTCTCACTGGCTGGTGACATTGAGATGTCCGGAGATAAACATGAATGCTAGTTAAAGGAACTAGTTCATTGGAGTGACTGGCTGTAAAACTTCATATGGTAGTCTACATATAGATATGTCAGTGAAGTTCTTACTGCAGCTTAAGTGCGATGTTCCTTTGACTTGCGGTGTTCAAGTCATCTTGGTCATGGAGACTTATACTTTGACATCTTAAGCAAGCATCTCCAAGGAGGTGTGGACCCAGGATGATTGGGTATAAGCCGAAGTGCCCGAAAATGTTTGAACAACCTACAAAGGATTCACCACTCCATGCTAGGAGATGTATACCCGAGGCCTATCGTCGGATTGTTACTCGAAGCCTCTGGCCAAAGCATGACGTGTTCAGAGTATGAATCTCTTAAATACATGAGAGTAATTAGGATCCGTAGGACGATAAAACGTTACTTGGGCTAGGTGTGACGTAGTCAGCCTAGTGGGAACTGACACACATAGACCATGTCCTGAACCAAGTGGGTATAAGATGGGGAAGGGAATGGGGCACGATTCATTATAGCTGCTGAAGGGTTTCAGAATTGTTTCTGAGGTCAACCATTGATCTTTCGATTAATTGGGGATCATGATGTACTACTAGGTGCCACTCATGATCGTTCTATAATTAATTGATTAATTATAGATGGCCAACATAAATCGAATGCATATTTAGTCACACGTACTACGAGTAATCCGAGGGATTTAAAATGAGTTAAAAATTAGATTTTCCAATCAAGAGAGATTAAGTTTGGTTGAGCCAAACGATAAGTCGAATCTGAATTTTTCAGAGACGCATCGGAAGCGTAAAATGGCTAAGTCATTTGAAGACTTAATAGATAAATTAAATATGTTTAATTCATTGGGGCTTGGCTTGGATGGGCCGGCCAAAGAGGGCCTCCATCCTCTTTGCTTGGCCAGCCCAAACAAAGGGAGAGAACCAAGTTTTTAGTTCAATTTATAAAATAAACCAAGTGTGGTTTGTTTTATAAAATTATGGATGATATAAATTTTTTATATAATAAACCAAGGTTTGGTTTATTTTTCATGGGAATTAAAATTAACCATGGATTGGTTTATTTTATAAAATCAATCATGGATTTATTTACCATGATAAGGAAATTTATTCCATAAGAGAAAAGAGACTTAATTGATTTTTATCATGAATTAAAATATGATTTTAACCATGATATAAAATCAAACTTGGCATGATGGAATAAGTTATTCCATATTTGAGAGGCTTGATGGTTGAGAGACCACTATATAAAGGACCCAAGGCAAGGCTTGGGTGTGTGAATCATAGAGATGAAGGCATAGGCTCTCTCCCTCTCTTTCTCTCCTTCTCTTCTCCACTTCTTGCCGTGCGCCAACCAGCCCCAAGAAGGAGCACCAGCCGGCTATCCTTTTGTGGTTAGTCTTCCGACTTCTCACTTGGTTTTACTCGTCGCGTTCTCGGAGAATCTAGTAGTTCTCGAGAACCCGAAACTTTTACGAAGTCATCCCGAAGATACTCGGCGTGGACGCGATTAGAGGCGGAGATTCCAAGGGACGCTTACGGTTGGATCTCGTCCCTTCCTTCGAATTACGCGAGGTAATATGTAAATTAGTTTACGTTTCTGCAAAAAAATTTAAATATATGATCATGTCTACACAAGATAAAATTGCATACTTAGATGTGTGGTTAAATGATTTAGAGAAATTATTTATGCTAAACCTTCCGCTGCACGTAATTAATTTTAAAATTACTAACATGCATCCATGTCAACATGCACCCGGTCCCAACAGTGGTATCAGAGCCGAGGTTTGTGTTCCACATAATCATATAATTGTTTTGCGGAAAGCTTTATCATGATCTCAATTTTGGAAAATTTTCAATTATGGAAACTTTCCAATTATGTTAAATTTTCGATTTAGGAATTTCAAAGTTTGGAAATCCTCATGAAATATCACAAACTTTTGAAATATCTCTATTTCTGAAATTTTATGATAATTGTGAAAACTTTCCATTTTGGAAACTTTCCATTTTTGGAAACTTTCCATTTCTGGAAATTTCCTATTTTGGAAATTTTCCAATTTTGGAAAAACGTAAGTTTTCTTTGTACCAGAAACTTACAATTTTTCTAAAAACCTTTTATTTTTGGAAACTTTCCATTTATAGAAAGCTCACAATTTTGGGCACATTCTTTCAAGAAAGTCTAGACAAATTATGGGAATATTAATTGGCATTTAAATTTATAATTGGAAATTAAATTATTTACAAAATTCTTTATTTTGGATTGAGCCTCGGGGAGTCGTCCAATTTAAAGTTAGTTGTTATAATGAAATTTCCTAAATTGAATTTAAATTGTCAAATGTTTAATTTGGATTGAGCCTCGGGGAGCCATCCAAATTAAGTTATTGATATTAATTTTCCATAAATAAAATATGTGATCAAATCTTGGAAATTTTTTAGGTGATTCTCAAATGATAATTTCCTTATTTGATTTATGAGGTGATGCTCTTACATATTATTGTTTCCAAAATTAATTAGGAAAATTATTTCCTATAGAGTATATTTCCTTAAATAAGATTTTCAAGAAAATAATATGTGGTTGAATTAAGGGAATCTGTCTCTTAATTTAATAAGATTTGATTTAGAGAAATTAAAGTCTTAAACATATTATTTCCGAAATTGATTATGATAATTCAGGAAATTGTTTCCCAAAATAATTCCATGAATAAAGTATGAAATTAGAATAAGGAAATCGGGTTCCTAATTCAATTAATGAGACTTGATAAATTAAGACACAAACATACTTTATTAAGGAAATCGTTAGAACATGACATAATTATATGTCATGAATGTGCATAAAAGAAAAGGATGAGACCCAAAACCCCTTACAAAATATTAAGGTCAACACCTTCCATTAATATGGTTAGAACCGGAGTTTTGTTTCTCGTTTGGGTTGATGGTCACATCCATGCCCAGCTTGAACCTCAACATGTTCAAACCATGAAATTAGTTTATGATTAATATAGTTGGAGTCAGATGTCAATCCTTAGTCTTGGTTGTTGGACACATCCAAGCCTGACTAAACGGTTGAATGAGCTCCAACCATATTAAAACTATTTCTTGATTAATGGGTCAGCCTTAAGCTTGTAGCATCGATTTGTTGTGCCACAGCCAAGGTCGATGTAAAGAGAGGTGCAGTTGGGTGCTATGTATATTGTTGCATACTTGTTAATGAGTTAACAACCCAATGATTTATGCAAACATTCAATTAGTTGATAGCATAATATGATAGTTACATATGTATAATATGTAATCGATATAATTACCTACCTTCATAGCTAAGATTAACTTGATGGACTCTAGCCATGGTTGTTCTTATCTATGGTTGGATATCAACCTATTTGGAGATGTTCCTACGATCTCCCGAATTGATAAAAAGGGTTATTCAATTCGTAAAATAAATAAGATTTAATTAATGTATATTGATACATTCTTTATCATTCTCATCACATAACCTCAATTTATATTTCTAGGATAATCACCTGATCTTGTCTTCTCTGAATTTGCGTTCCATTTTGGACACCAATAAGCTGACTGGGCCAATCTTCATGGACTGGCTTCGAAACCTGAGGATAGTCCTCAAGGCAGAAAAGCTTGCTTATGTCCTTGAAGAACAACTTCCCAACCATCCTCCTGAAGATGCAACTCCAGACCAGTTAGTGGCCTATCAGAAACATGTGGCCGATTCTGAACTTGCGAGTTGCATCATACTGGCCGCTATGGTACCTGAGCTACAAAAGCAGCATGAGCATATGGATGCTCATACCATCGTCTTCCATCTTCATGATCTGTTTGACGAGCAGGCGAGATCCGAAAGGTTTGAGGTCTCCAGACTCCTCTTCACCTCTAAGATGCAGGAAGACACTTATGTTTCACAGTTTGTGTTGAAGATGTTGGGGTACACTGAGCGACTAGGCACACTCGGATTTGCAATTGATCACGCACTAAGTATTGACTTAATTCTGCATTGTTTGCCCAAGAGTTACTCAGTTTGTGATGAACTATCGGATGAACAAACTGGAGACTACTATTCCTGAGTTGCTTAACCTGCTGAAGACTGTAGAGCCTTCTGTAAAGCAGGATCAAAAGATGGTACTGTTAGTTGGTTCCTCAAAGAAAGGCTCTAAGAGGAAGCCCAAAGAACAAAATAAGGTAACGAAGAAAAAGGCCAAAAAGATTGAAAAGGCACCAAAAGGCACTTGCCATCACTGCGGCAAGGAGGGCCACTGGCGAAAAAACTGCAAGGTTTATCTTGAGTCCCTGAAGAAGAAGGCATCCGATGCCCCATCCTCTTCAGGTATCTTCGTTATTGAATGTCACTCTATTTTCTCGGACACCTGGGTACTTGATACTGGGCGTAGCTCACATATATGTAATAACATACAGGGGCTAAGGAATAGAAGAAGACTCGTCAAGGGAGAAGCGAATTTGTGAGTTGGAAATGGAGCAAAGATTGCTGCTGTTGCCATCGGAACATATTTGCTAAAGCTCCCTACTGGACTTGTCTTAGAATTGGATAATTGTTATTTTGTTCCTTCATTAATAAAGAACATAGTATCTATTTCATGCTTGAATGAAAAGGGTTATCATTTAACTTTTAGTAACAATTGCTGTTACATAACTTTAAATGGTGTTCTTTATGGGACCGGAACTTTATGCAATGGTATCTACACGTTAGATTTATCCAGTGACGTTTTCAATATCGAAGTTAGCAACAAACGTGCTCGAATAGATAATCAATTAGACTCCTATATGTGGCATTGTCGTCTTGGCCATGTAAGCAAGAAACGCATGACCAAATGACACCGATGTGGAATTCTGGAATCATTTGAACCTACTTCATTTGATACATGTGAATCATGCTTAAAAGGCAAGATGACAAAATTAACCTTTTCTGAAAAAGGTAAACCAGTGGGAGAATTGCTTGGTCTAATATATACTGATGTATGTGGACTAATATCAACTCTTGCACAAGGAGGCTATAGCTGTTGGTGCAATCTTGGTTAGGTCAGGGTTGACCTAGGTTGACTAGGCTCGGGTGAGCCGATGTCTGATAAGCTTGGTGAGCTTATGTTTGGATGTTTCGATGTTTGATAATTATGTTTGAATGTCGTATGATGTCAAGTGGGTCAAGTTTGACTGGAGACTTGACTAAGTGAAGTCCAGGTGGATCGAGGAGATCGCACGCTAGCATGGGAAAATACCTAGTGGGACTAGGTGAAGTCCAGGTGGATCGGGGAGATCGCACGCTGGCATGGAAAAAGACCTAGTGGGACTAGGTGAAGTCCAGGTGGATCGGGGAGATCGCACGCTGGCATAGAAAAAGACCTAGTGGGACTAGGCACACCTAGTGGGACTAGGTGAAGTCCAGGTGGATCGGGGAGATCGCACGCTGGCATAGAAAAAGACCTAGTAGGACTAGGCACACCTAGTGGGACTAGGTAAAGTCCAGATGGATCGGGGAGATCGCATGCTGGCAAGGTTGAAGTCTACCGAGAGACTAGACCTAACTTGAGGGTTAGGCGAATCTGGTTGGGAACCAAGTTAAGTCCGAGCTGGGAGCTAGACAGTAGAAATCCAGGTTGGTCAAAGGGGTTGACCGGATACTTGGTAGGGGATCCTAGACTTATGATAAACAAGTTAGGTTGGACTCAATCGATTGGGTAATCGATTGGGTGAATCGATCAATGGATCGATTAGGGAAGTTTGCGCGAGAGAACAGAAGAGTTCTGAATCGATTGGGTAATCAATTCAGGGTATCGGTAATCGATTGGCAGATCGATTATGGCAGCTTGCGCGAGAGAACAAAAGAGTTCTGAATCGATTAGGTAATCGATTTAGGATACTCGTAATCGATTGGCTAATCGATTACGGTTCGAAAACTAGCCGTTGAACGGCTAAGTGTGACGTGGTAATCGATTGGGTAATCGATTCAGAAACCCTAGGCGTCGGGTATAAGGGTTTTCGCGCAGGTTTTGAGCCACAACTCTTCTCCCCTCCTTCTCCTTCATTGGTGACATCTTAAGGGAAGTCTTGGAGGATTTTGCTGTTGCATTTCCAAGGTTCTAGAGGTAACCACAAGCTTAAAGATAGCAAGAAAAGCAAAGAGAGTTTATTCATTGTAAATCTTGTAAGATTTCATTTTATGTTTCTTTGATTCTTGTTGTATCTTTGTGAAAGCTTGTAAGAGGTTTCTCCACCTCAAGAAGTAGATCTTTCATAGTGTATGAGAGAGTGAGGAGAGTGGATCCTTGGATTAGTCACCCGACCGGGGTGGATACTAAGTAAAATCCAAGTGTTAGCATTGCTTGAAGTCTTCCGCGGTGACAAATCATCGACAAGCAAATCGGAGCTAATCACCCCCCCCCCTCTAGCTCGTCTACCGGTCACAACAAGTGGTATCAGAGCAAGGTTGCTCTTCTTTGGACTCATCGCCAAGAGGGCAAGAGCTAGAGAAAGAAGAAGAAGTTGGAAGAAACCCTAATTTCGAGAAGTTATCATCAAGAGGGTTCAACTTCAAAAATGGAGTTCGGCTACGACACCCGGGCACCTCCACCATTCGACAAGGCAAATTTCGATCTTTGGAAGTCAAAGATTGAAAATTACTTCATAATGGAGATAGAGCAATGGTTTGCTCTAATGGAGGGTTTTGAAGCTCCAACAAGCACCAAAGGAAAGCTCCTCAAGAAAAATAAATGGAATGAGGAGCAAATCAAGAGATGCGAGGCCAACGACAAAGTGACCAAGTTATTGGTCAATCTATTGCCAAACACCATCTTGGACAAAATTGGGGAGTTTCAAGATGCCAAAGAGCTTTGGAGCAAATTGGTAAGGCTTCATGAAGATCCCTCCACTGTACAAATTCAAGACAAATCCGAAGAGGGAGATTCATCAGAGGAAGAAGATTCGGAAGTTGAGAGGTGCTCAACATCCGAAGATGAAGCTCAAGAAGCCTCCACTTCAAGGGTTGAAGAGGAGCAAAATTTGACATTGACACCGGAACAAGAAGAGGTTTCAACATCATTTTCCAATGTCAATGAAGAGGAAGAAAGTGTCACCCCTACAAGCAAAGGTATAAACATTTCAATTTGTAAAAATAAAGATCATATCATTTGCTTTGAGTGTAGGGAAAAAGGACACTATAAGAGTAAGTGTCCCAAATTGGTCAAGAAGAAGGTGCAAGTGGCACCCAAGACCAAGGAGAAGCCAAAGGAAGTCGGCCCCAAAGTAAAGAAGGATAAGAAGCACATTGTGTGCTTCTCATGCAAGCAAAAGGGACATTATCGGAATCAATGTCCAAAGGGGAAGGATCCGACCAAGGCAAAAAGGAGGAGCTCAAATCAAGGGGAGCCTCCAAGATCAAAACTAAGGTACCATTAGGTAATGATACTTATTTAAATCATGATAATATGCATGCTAGAAATAATTATTATCATTTTAATGCTATTTATCATGAAAATAGGAGGTATGAAAAATCTAAGGAAAAATATAGAGCCTTCCATGCTAGGTCCACCACATCTAAGGATAAGGAAGATTTAGATCATTTAAGGGTAGACCTACCCAAAACAAGGCCAAAAAGAAAAATCACCAAGGCAATCTTAGAAGACCAAGCCTTGATGAGGTAATGATTGAAAATCAAGTTTTGAGGTCAAAACTTGATAAATTGGAAAAATCCCTTAAGAAAATAGAAAATCTATTTAAGGGATCAAAAATTCAAAACCTAGAGTTAGGAAATCATGGACCTTCTAGAAGCAAGAAAGGTTTGGGATACAAATCCAAAACCAAGGATGATGGTCCATCTTATCATAGAGTTCCATATAGGTATGAAACTCAATCTAGGTCAAGGAGTCAAGTCAAGGCCACAAGAGAAGCTATCCCTAGGGTTGACCAAGACAAGATCAACATGACAAAGGCTTCGGAGAAGCCTAGAAGAGTCATTAGGAAGGTATCAAGGGAAGTTATCCCAAATGAATACCTAGAACACCCAAGGAGTACCAATAGGTTTTGGGTTCCTATGAGTGTGTTCGCCACACCCTAGATAGGTCTAGGGAGTGTCAACTCAAATTGGAAGGGTAGTTAACCTAACCTTGATGAAGTTGGCACTTAGGGATATTTTCGAGGAGTTATTACCCTTGAAAATGGAGTTATTTGCTTACTCTAGGAGGAGTAAATTTTGTGCCAAACTATATTTTTGGAAGATTAAACTTAATAAAAGTTGGCATAACTAGGTTAGAATCCAAAGATAGGCCAAGTTTGGAGTTTTGGCATTATCTTGGAAATTAGGGGCAAAGTTAGGATTATCAATGGCTTAGCGATGAGTTATTGATACTTAGATAGGAAATCTAGGTATTTTCTTTTATGCTTCTATGCCATGTTTTGTATGCCCTATCACATGTCATGACATCATAATTCATCATTCATATATTATTATGAAAATATTACATGTCATGTCATACATGCATCATCAAGTTATAATATTAATTAAACCCACATATGATGCATGTCATAGTCATTATCATGCATTAGTTTAGTTTTTGTTGACTTTAAGGACATTGGCATTAATTGACATCCTAGGTGGATGATCAAACCTTATAATGCCTAGATAAAAATGCATGAACCCTTAGTTTAGGGAGAACATGACTTTCACATCTCACAAAGACCATAAGTTGACTTGTGTGTGTTTTTGAGACACATTAGAAACAAGTGAGATGTTAGGGTGATGAACAAAACTCAAGATATTGATTTATATGCATCTTATTGAGTTTTAGGGTCATCAAGATTTGAATATAGATGAACTCCAATCATTGGGAAAGCTAATGTACAAGTCATGTGCATTTAGCCCAAGGAACATGGTTGGAAATTATTTTTAAAACCTATTTCAAAACTATCTTGGAAAACCTTGGTGAAGACTATCTTTTGATAGCTCTCATCATTGATGAATTGGATACAAAATAGAGTGAAACATTGAAATATTTCAATGGTTTCCATTTTTGTGTCAATCTTTGCAAAAGGAAGGTATTTTCATGTAAAATTATTTTTCCTTGATAGTATATGTTATAAATAATGTCTACACAAAATTTTAGAATTTTTCGAATTTTGTAGAATTATTTAGGGGTTTCTGAAATTCGAATCTGAAATTGTTTTCAGAAATCAGAAACTCCCAATCAATCGAGTGATCGATTGGGACAGTAGCCAATCGATTGGTAGATTCTTTTGCGAGCACAGAAGCTCGCGTAATCGATCTTTTGATCGATTACAGTCAGCAGTAATCGATCAGTTGATCGATTAAGACTAGTGTAATCGATTGGTACGACTGAAACTGTATGTTTTCAGTCCAATAACCCATTTTTGAGTAACCTAACAATCCCTAGACCCTTGAATTACTTTCATAAGTACATTTGGGTAAATTTCATTGTGAAATCAAAAGAGGGATAGTTTTGGTGAAAACTATAGGGTTAAAGAGAAATTTTGATTCAAGTTTTGAATCTCATAATCTCAAAACTTCATTTTGAGATTTCCTAAAAATTTTTAGGATCTCAAAAATCATTGTTGGTGCAATGATGGAAGTTAGAGCATGTTTTGAGGGGGAGATCTTCCTTAAAAGCATGTGTTTGAATTTTTATTTTTGGAATAAGTGAAAGGATGGAAATTGGGAATTTTTATCATGATGAATGCTCAAGGATGAGCATGGGTTTGACCACATAGACTCTCGGGGAGTGTGTTTGATGTGTGTCAAAGGGGGAGAGATTGAAAGGCTAAAAGGGATTAGTTCTTCTCAAACATATTGTCAAACATCAAAAAGGGGGAGATTGTTGGTGCAATCTTGGTTAGGTCAGGGTTGACCTAGGTTGACTAGGCTCGGGTGAGCCGATGTCTGATAAGCTTGGTGAGCTTATGTTTGGATGTTTCGATGTTTGATAATTATGTTTGAATGTCGTATGATGTCAAGTGGGTCAAGGTTGATTGGAGACTTGACTAAGTGAAGTCCAGGTGGATCGAGGAGATCGCACGCTGGCATGGGAAAATACCTAGTGGGACTAGGTGAAGTCCAGGTGGATCGGAGAGATCGCATGCTGACATGGAAAAGGACTTAGTGGGACTAGGCACACTAGTGGGACTAGGTGAAGTCCAAGTGGATCGGGGAGATCGCACGCTGACATAGAAAAAGACCTAGTGGGACTAGGCACACCTAGTGGGACTAGGTGAAGTCCAGGTGAATCGGGGAGATCGCACGCTGGCATAGAAAAAGACCTAGTGGGACTAGGCACACCTAGTGGGACTAGGTAAAGTCCAGATGGATCGGGGAGATAGCATGCTGGCAAGGTAGAAGTCTACGAGAGACTAGACCTAACTTGAGGGTTAGGCGAATCTGGTTGGGAACCAGGTTAAGTCCGAGTTGGGAGTAGGCAGTAGAAATCCAGGTTGGTCAAAGGGGTTGACCGGACACTTGGTAGGGGATCCTAGACTTGTGATAAACAAGTTAGGTTGGACTCAATC
>JAGFNQ010008673.1:0-116654 GCA_024364735.1 Boesenbergia rotunda | reverse complement strand
GAACACATCTCCCCTTTTATTATGGAATAAATTTTACAAGAAATTTATTATATAAATTTTTCTTATCATGGAAAAATCAATTCATAATTGATTTTATAAAATAAAATAAATCAATCCAAGGTTTATTTTATTTCCAAAAATAAATTTCTTTATATAAATTTCTTTATATAAATTTCTTTATCCATAATTTTATAAAACAAATCGCTTGATTTATTTTATAATTTAAACCAAATAATTTGGTTTCCCTCCTCATTGTGGCCGGCCAAACCAAAGAGGGTGGGGACCCTCTTTGGCCGGCTAAACCAAGCCGTCTCCTTGCGAATTAAACTCATTTAATTCGTCCAATAAGCCTTCAAAAGACTTAGCCATTTTAAGCTTCTGGTGCGCCTCTGATAAATTCAGATTCGACTTATTTCTCTTGATCGGAAAATCTAATTTTCAACTTGTTTTAAATCCCTCGGATTACTCGTAGTGCGTGTGACTAAATAGGCTTTCGATTTATGTTGGCCGTCTATAATTAACCAATTATAGAACGATCATGAGTGGCACCTAGTAGTACATCATGATCCCCAATTAATCGAAAGATCAACGGTTGACCTCAGAAATAATTCTGAAACCCTTCAGCAGCTATAATGAGTTATGCCCCATTCCCTTCACCATCTTATACCCACTTGATTCAGGACACGGTCTATGTGTGTCAGTCCCCACTAGGCTGACTACGTCACACCTAACCCAAGTAATGTCTTTCTCGTCCAACGGATTCTAATTACTCTCATGTTTCCTAGAGATTCATACTCGGAACATGTTATGCTCTGGCCAGAGGCTTCGAGTAACAATCCGACGATAGGCCTTGGGTATACATCTCCTCGCAAGGAGTGGTGAATCCTTTGTAGGTTGTTCAAACTTCTTCGGGCACTTCGGCTTATACCCAACCATCCTGGGTCCACACCTCCTTAGAGATGCTTGCTTAAGATGTCAAAGTATAAGTCTCCGTGACCAAGATGACTTGAACACCGCAAGTCAAAGGAACATCGCACTTAAGTTGCAGTAAGAACTTTCATTGACATATCTATATGTAAATTACCATATGAAGTTTTACAGCTAGTCACTCCAATGAACTAGTTCCCTTAACTAGCATCCATGTTTATCTCCGGACATCCCAATGTCACCAGCCAGTGAGAATCAGCTGATTAGAGAATAACCCATGCTAGTCTCAACAGAATTGACAGTGTCCATATTTATCAATTCATCGACTAGGGACAATTTCAATACTTCACAATTACACATGTTGAGATAATCACTAGTTGTGAATTCATCACAAATTCTCTCATGCTGTGAATTGTATTGCGGACATTCAGTAAATGAGTTTAAGATCTCAATCAAATACATGAACATGTATACTCAAATAGTGAATATTCATTTATTAAAGTAAATGATTACAATCATAAGGCGATTGCCTTAGGACACTTCTCTCATAATACTAACAATTATTTCATGTGTTTAATTAATTATCATTGCATGTTAATTATTGGTTAATTAATTATGACAATTAATTGTTTTGGACCCCGATGATAAAAAAAATCGGCGATCCACTCATCGTCTATTCCGCGGCTAATTGATTGGACGAGATTGATCACTAGAACAACTTGGTTGTTCAAGCGTTCGCTCGAATCGGTTAGCACGATGATGAGACAATCATTTGGGAAATAGGTCTCCATTCGGATTGAAAATTTTAATCCGTGGACATGGAGAAGTTTCCCTTGCGCGACCCGGTATCCGCCTCGGAAACCCAACCAACATCCCCCTTCTGACAGGGATCATCTGTTTCACCGGAGAGCATAGCAGAGATGGTATCACATATTTCACCCGAGAGCACATCAGATATAATATCGTCGGTTTCACCGGAGAGCATAGCAGATATGATATCATCTCTTTCACCCGAGAGCATAGCAACCTCCTCTGGACCCTCCATCTTTATATCAGAAAGTATCTCCTTTTGGTTCCTCCCCTGTCTACTATGAATGGTCTCCACCTAGTGATCGACCAATCCATCGAGTTTTGGGAATCCACTGGTCGACCCAGCTCCGCAACAGTTGGAGCAAGGTTTCACCATAGCATCTCCGTAGATCCCATACCAAACTTGTTCCGGAAGGAATCGGCGTCGACGTCCATTCACCAAGGTTCAGCCCACGAGGATGATGACGAGAGAGGAAGAGCTTCCACCCTGCGAGATTAACACGAGCGTTAAGGGAACACGCGGGAGGGTGTCCGGCGGAGCCCACTCCGACGCTCAAGTCAGTGTCTGAATCTCTCAAACGGAAGTAAATAAGGGAAAATGAGTGTAAGAATGAGCGTAACCTTTTTACCTGGGGGGTTGTAGTACCTTTTATACCTGAGGCGGCAGTCACACGTGCCCCACGTTCTTCTCTACGTCCCCTCAATTGTCGATTACTAGATAATCCTTGTAATAGTCCTCGCAACCATTAAATCCAGGTCATCGCGATAATTAAGGCTTTGATGGCCGCGTATTATGGGTCATGATTATCCCATAATTATTAGTGATGATTAGCCACATATCCGAAGAAAAGGGACAGCCACTTGAGGTCGAGTGATCCTTGGTTTCAAAAAAGGTGGAACCGCCACCTTAGCGGCCCCCTGGTCCCGGCCCCCACAAGTGTCCAGAGGGGATAAATCACGGTTATCACTGGTGTGGTGAGGCGCCTGGGGTCGAGGGGATTTAAAGTCAGCAGACCAGGGTTTTATCCCTGTGCGCAACTGGCGACTTTCGAACCCATGACTTCCGTTTCAAGCAGTAGACGCCTTACCATCCGATCCAGCCCGTGGGGGCAAGGTCGAGTGATCCTTGGGCTCCACTATCTCGAGGTGATCTCGGAGTCCTTTGGGTCGAGGGAGGGGGCGGGCGTTTACCTTTCCGAGGTGATCTTGGAGACCTGTCCCCTCGAGGTGATCTCAAGGACCTATCTCCTCGAGATGATTTTGGGTGTGTGTCCTCCTGAATCAATCTCAAGAGATGTTTTAAAAATAAGAGATGTTTTGGATATAAAAATTTCAATGAGTTTTTATAATTCATAAAATTTAGTGTGTACATTTAATTTTGGACAAGACTTAAAAAGGTGTCCTTTTATCAAAATCGTAAAGGCGTGCTCATAGTTTGCAAAATCGCGATCCTGGATCGTAGGATCGTACGATCCTACGATCCTGGACCACAAAACGATCCAGAATCGCGCAGAATCATTTTTTTGTAGCAGGATCGCAGCAGGATCGGTAGGATCGGACAGGATCGTATAGGATCGGACAGGATCGGAACAGGATCGGAACAGGATCGATGAAAGCTTTAAGAGGTCATAACTTTTGACTCGGATTGAACCACGTGACCTATAATATATCAAATTGAAACTCGTTCAAAGATCTACAAGTTAGTTTTAAGATTGAATCCCAAAAAATATTGTTTAAAGCCTTTTCAGAGGCCCAGAAGATTATTAATCTTTTTTATTATTTTTTTTATCTTTTACATCGTTAGTGTTAGTGTTTTAAGATTATTTAAATATCTATTTAATTATTTTTTAGTTAGTTTTTATTAATAATATTATGTTATATCTTTTATCTAAAATGATGAGTCTTTAGATGTCTATTATCTAATAGGTTGACAATTAAATTGGATCATCTTGTAATAAATAGAATATTCTTGAAGTTAAACGTGATTATTTTCATTATAGTGTTAATAAAAATTGTATATTTTTTCATTTTAAGGGTTTTTGATAGGATCGTACGATTTTACGATCCGATCCTGACCGATCCGATCCTGACCCCAAATCGATCCTGTGTAGGATCGCGATTCTACGAACATTGGGCGTGCTCTTTCTTAATTTTTTTTATTAGAAGGTATCTTTTCTCGTGTAAAATTATACAATTATCGTTAAATATTATTTTAATATTATTTTTATAACTATCCTACCTAAATAAAACACCTTATAATAATTATTAAATCATAATTATTAACCTCTCGAATTAATAATTGTATAATTATTAGCCTCTTGAATTAATAAGTGTTACAGTTGTATCGATACGAAATCATAACGGTTGCGATTTATTTTTTTTTAAAAAGACTAAAATTAGCTGGAGAAAAAAAATTAAATGATATTTTTGAATTTAAAATTAGGTAGTTATGATTTCCATCTCATAATCAGTTAGATATCTAAATAAATTTTAATTTGATATATTATGTGTTTGATGATTCAATTCAAATAAAAAATTATGACATCTTAAAATTTAATATTTATTTCGTAATAGTTATGAAATTGTAATTATTGCAACATGAATATTAAACCTTAACTTTTAAGATATTATAATTTTTAATTAAGTTGAATCACATGACGCATAATATATTAAATTAAAATTTATTCAGAAATTTATAACTAGTTGAAACTCATAACGACCTGATTTAGATAACTGCATGATAATTTAATTATAACAGCTACGTAATTATAATTATAATAATTATCATTCGTTCCATTTAGATAGGAAATACGATAATAACGAGAATGATATCGAAGACAGTTATATCAGTTTTACTGTCGATAGAACGTAATTTTCATTTTAAAAAAAATCAACATATATCGCCTCAAGAAAGGATATCCCTTTTCATTTTGTCTTTCGTAGCAGCGTAATCTCAAGGCGCTTCTTTGGTCTAATCTATTAATTTAATATATATATATAATAATAATAATAATAATAAATATTTGAGGTTCTATTTTTATTTTTAAAAACATATACGTCATTCTGATTGTTTTTTGTCCTATATAAAAGACTAAAATAAAAGTTTTTCTATATGTTTCTTAAATATATTTATCACTTTTATATATTTAGTTGAAATCAATCTAAGTCATTGATTATTGATTGCTTGATATATAGTTAATTTAAATGTTGTCAACACATGCCCACTAGTTGATAAAATCAAAAAGTAAAAATATTATAAAAATGATATGTTGTGTAAATTTTTTTAAAGAAAAATTCAGTAAATAATGTGATATATTAATATTTTATATGTAGCGATCTTCGATCGATTCATCGTGCCTCTCAGGGTATAATTTGATTCGGGACGACGGTCGAAGGCCGCCGATGATATCCGAGCAATAATCAAATATGTACATACAAAATGTCATTTACTGTGCATTTCATTTAATTTTTTCATTTAGTGTATCAAAGCTCTATCATCCTGTTTGGAAACCATGTTAGTAAGGAATTAGAATTCAATTCCGATCTTGTTATACTTTTATGATTTTATCCTGCGAGGATGAAGCCGGAACAACTTTAATTTGTTTTGTGAGGGGCGATTTGGTAATTTAATTTGTTCAAGTAATTCCTTTCACAAATCACATGTGTTTAGGTGTGATTTGTTTTGAGGGGTTTGAAAGAATTGGAATTCAATTCCTTAGTAATTCCTTCCTGAAAATTGCTACCAAAGGATGGAATTGAATTCCAATTCCTAAGGGTGCGTTTGGTTGAGGGTTATCCTTGATAACCTTGGTTATCCATCCAAGGTTATCAACAAAAACCTTGTTTGGTTTAGATAATCAGCGATTCCCAAGTAATAATCGATGCTCGACACATCAACAAAAGGGGCATGCAACCAGGAATCGGAAAATCTTAGGGAAGTAAGGTTTTTCTTGATTCCCAAGTTATGGAAGTTATCTTTCCAAAATTATCCTCCAATATTTACATTTAAAACGAAAATAACCATTACAATTTATTAACTTCCGAAAGCATTATTCGCGATCGACGACCTACAACGACGGCCAGCGACCGCCGCCGACGATCGCCGATGGCAATTGCCGGCGACCACCATCGGCGACGATCGCCGGCGACCACCGACGACGACGATCGCCGGCGACGATCGCTGGCGACCACTGTCGGCGACCACCGCTGGCGACGATCGCCGGTGACCACCGCCGACGATGATCGCCGACGACCACCGCCGATCGCCGACGGGCGGCGACCACCGCCGATCGTTAGCTGGCAGCGACCACCGCCGATCGCCGACGGGCGGCGACCACCGCCGATCGCCGGCGGGCGGCGACCACCGCCGATCGCCGGCGGTCGGCGACCACCGCCGATCGCTGGCGGCCGGCGACGATCGCCGGTGGCGTCGACAATCGGCTATCAGTGTTGGGCACCGACTATCTACGTGGATATCGACTGCCTACGTGGACATCGACGATCGACGTCGACGCCCAAGTCTAAACCAATAAAATTATTTAATAAATTCTAAGGGGTAATATGGTAAAATATTCTATTAAATTATAGACTATTACCTCCAAACAAATAAGATTTTATTTGATTACCTAAATTGAACCAAACAACTTTAGGTTATGTTTCATTCCACATAACCTGAGTTATGTGATTACTTGGTAATCACATAACCGAGGTTATATACGATAACTTGAACCAAACGCACCCTAACGGAATTTCAAATCCTTCCTTTCCAAACAGGATGTATGTATATGCATCATTCTTAATCTTTCCTACCTTTTCCCTTCAGAATATGTCTTCCCTTAATTCCTTCCTCCTCCTCCTGTCCCCTGTCAATTCCTTCCTTCCACCGTTTACTGTCTCCTCAAGTGACACTGATGATAATCATATCCTCGAAACGTATTACGACGACGGCGACCAACAACTCCAAACATTCGAAGACGAATTCAATCCGTCGGAGGATGATCGCGCCTTCAGTACTCCGAACTCTGTCCTCGCCGGCGATCCCTTACTCCGGCGTGCGTACACCACTCTCACCGCGCGGAAGCGGGCCATTGTCTCTGCCCCCCTCAATTTCACCGGCAATTGGGGTGGAGACGAAGTGTGCTCCAACGACGGCGTGGTCTGCGCCTCTTGGCCCAGCGATCCCGCTCGAACCGCCGTCACCGACATTGACCTTAACAGCGCCGGCATCGAGGGACGCCTCCCCGATGATCTCGCTCTCCTCCACGAGGTCTCCCTCATCCACCTCAACTCCAATCAGTTCGCCGGCCACTTCCCCGGGAATCTCTCGAGGCTAGTCCGCCTTCGGAAGCTCGATCTCAGCAACAACCGCTTCTGTGGGCCATTCCCGGAGGAGATCCTCAGGCTGTGGAGCTCGAGTACCTGGACCTCCGCTTCAACAACTTCGGCGGCCCCTTGCCGCCTGCGCTCTTCGACAAGGACCTCGACGCCCTGTTCTTGAACGACAACCGCTTCAACGGCACCTTGCCGGAGAACCTCGGCAAATCCAAGGTTTCCTCTCTCGTTTTAGCCAACTACGACTTCGGCGGCGAGATCCCCAAAAGCGTCGGAAAAATGAAGTTAATGAACTCCACCTTGAATGAGATCGTCCTAGCCAACAACCACTTCGCAGGTTGCATGCCTTCGGTGCTCCGGTCGCTCGGAAACGTCGCGGTGCTGGACCTCGACTCGAACTCCTTCGCCGGAGCCTTGCCGGGGGAGATCATCGAGGGGATGCAAAAAGTGGAACAACTCAATCTGGCGAACAATAAGTTCGCCGGAAGTTTGCCCGAGAGCATATGCCGGTTGAAGAAGTTTGCTAACTTCACCGCCTCGTCGAACTATTTCGATGGCAAGGTGTCGGAATGCGCGAAAAGGATCGGATTTGACGGCCGGAAGAATTGTCTATTCGGAGAAGGAGAACAAAGAGCAACCAGAGAATGTGTGGACGTCGCCGTGAGTAATCCCTCGACGATTTGCGACCAGAAGAAGGAATCATCGAGTTCGTCATCGTCTCTGCTGCACTCGGCATCACATCCGAGTTGTTCTTCAACAGCGTCGTCGTCGTCTGCTGCGGCAGCGGTGGCGCATAGGAGGACGTCGCAACAGCAACGTTCAGCCGTCAGAGAACTTTAAAACAAAAAAAGTGGAACCGCCACCTTAGCGGCTCTTGGTCCCGGCCTCATAGATTTCCAGAGGAAGGCAAATCACAATTATCACTGGTGTGGTGAGGCGTCTGGAGTCGAGGGAATTAATGCCAGCAGACCAGGGTTTTATCTCTATGCGCAACTGGCGACTCTCAAATCTGTGATCTCGACCAAATCGATCAGGCGCCTTACCATCCGATCCAGCCCGTGGGGGCACCTTCAGCCGCCAGAGAAGCTCATTGATTTATGCTGGCAAAAGGTGATTCGCTTGTACCCGTGTCTCCGCAAATCTGTCTCAGGGCTAACACGGAGGAGATAAATCACGGAGACTACTAGCTAGGATGTTATAGTTAATGTACGGGGAGGACGATCACATTGACTTTGCTAAATTTTAACTCCCAACTTTCATATATATATTGATAATACATATTAATTATTAATCCATTCCGTAAAATTTTGATTCCCAACCCTCATATTGATAATATGTATTAATTATTAATCCATTCGGTGAGAACAAAAACTCATTGATTTAGCTGGAACAAGGATTGTGTTCCACCCTTGCGAATGATTCATGCGATACTCTATTCAATTTACTGATTTTTTTTATGAGTAAATATAAATTTATTAATCAAATTAAAACAAACATGCTATCAGATTTAGCCAATATTTTATTATAAATCAACACTCGTACAATAGATTACTGATACGTGACGCAAAGATTTGAGAATTCAGAATCGCTGTAAATAAAAATGTGATATACTACTCTAAATCTCTTTAATATATTTATTTCCTTAAATATTAATGTAATACACTATATTAAAAATAATATTTTTTTAAAACTTTTTCGGTTTTCCACCCTTCGATGGTTACATCAATATCAAGAATGAGTTAAAAAAATTACCTCTCTCCATACTATATAGTATGTCGCATTATTATTTGAAATGTATTAAAAAAAATTAGATGAACACGATAATTTTAATTTAAAGTAATTTGAAATTTTCTAAACCGATCGACTATTTTTATCGAATGATAGACTCAGGTCATTTAGAAAATAAAAAATTTGATATCGATCATTCCATGGAGTATAGTCCTAAAAAGTTATTCGTGATATTGATTAGTGTGCATCATTATCATTTATAATGAATAATAAATAATAATAAATATTTGATATAAATTTTTTATGTTGAGAATAAGTTGAAAATAATTATTATTCACAATATAGTATATCAAATTGATATGTAAAAGTATACACATATTAAAGAGACTTAGATGAGCATACAAGTTTGATTTGGAATGTCTCGATCGACTTATAAATTTAGAGAATTTTAAATCACTCTAAACTAGATTGATACATTTATCTAAGTTTTATTAATATATCTAAATTTTTAGACATCAATTTGATATATTATGAGATATATTGTATCGTGCGGAGTGATTTTTTTCAACTCTTAGGATCAAATTACATTCCATTTTGTAACAATCTATTAATAGAATATTACATGGTCACACAATTTATTGACAAATTTACCAATAGATTATTACAGTGGAATAATATAAAAGACAAAATGGATATTGAGTAGCTGATTTGATTATTTTAAAATTATCTATATAATTTAATATTCTGGATGATAAGAAATTATTTGTTTTCAACGTCCCCTCAATATATTACAGGATGAATATAAGATAAATTATGAGAGTTATTAGCTCCATCAAAATTTTAAAATCAGATCTGAAAATGATAACATTTACATCTTAATTATCAGTCCATCTTATGAGGACAAAATAAAATAATATATTCTATAAAATTAATATTCTTGGTAATAGATGAATCTAGGATGGTCAGTCCAACCCGATGGATATTTTTACTAGTCATCAGGGTAAATCGAAAAGTACTTACAGTGGACAGTCTAGAAGTCTAGCGTCCCAGAATTTGTGCCCCATTAAAAAAATCCTATAAACTATGTCATAGTTGAGAATCGAATCGCGGATATTTGAGATGATGACTAATTGCTCTGTGGCTGTATCATAGCCCCGGGGGCTAAAACTTTAAATATTCTGGCGACAGAGGCGATTCACTTATGCCCAGCGCTTCGCCCAACTAGTCTCAGAGTCAACTGGAGAAGATAAATCAAGAGGACTACTAATTTGGATGTCATGGCTAATGCATAAGAAGAGAGGTATAATGACTTTACTAGGTTGACCCTCCAAATCTCAAAATGATAATACTCACATATTAATCATAAATTCATACAGTAAAATCTTAAAACTTTAAATATATGAAGCTTTGACCATGTGATTCAGTTATTCTTAAATTATTATCTTAATTAATAGAAAGAAAATGTTCTGGCAATAAAATAAAAAAGTAATTTAATAATATTTAAAATTAAAGGGTATTTTAAAATATCTAATAAAATCTGGGGGCAGGCTAGAAATCACCTCGTCATTATTAGGGATGGAAACAGACCAGACCAAGCTAGACTTTTACTTTAACAGGTCAGACCTGTATAATATCAAATTGGTCGCCTGAACCTAGCTTATGGCCTGTTATAGACTTTATTCTTGGTCTAAGCCTGACCTATTCAATAGTCTGACCTGGCCTGTAGTCTATTTATAAAACATGTAATTTAATTCGATTATTTAAAATACTTTTAATATATAAAATATAACAATTCAATTCGATTATTCAAAATACTATTTTCACAAATTAACTAAAGATACTTCTAATATATAAAATAGATATGTTAAATCTAAAATAGATTTGTAGTGTATTGACAAATAGGATTGTAGATAAGGTCTCGCTCGGTAGAAGTTTAAGGTTTGAATCTCTATTTTGACAATATATAATATAATTTTAACATGCCTGGTCGGTCTATCAGACTTCATAATTTTTATATTGAGCTTTGACCTAGCCTGATAAAAAAAATAAGATTTTAAACGGATCTGAAAATTATTTTATTTTCAAACAGGTCAGATCGGGCATATATCATGATAGATGGCCTGACATATTTCCATCCCCTGGTCGTTGCATCCGGCTACTTTCTCTCCAATCTCCGCGGCTCGCCTCGTCATCTTCTCTCTCCTTCTCTCGCCGATTTTCTTCTCGTCGATCAATTGTTTGATGAACACAAAGCACTCGTAGACAATCCGTGCCTAGCCATCGGTATACCATTTCCCGTAGCTTTATTTCGGATCTCGTTCTCCAATTGTGCTTTCCTGTTAGTAAGGCAGTAGCGTTCCAGTTCCTGCTTTTCTCAACTGTGCTTGCGCTATGATTTCGGGCTGTTCTTCTTGTTGTGTGCAATTTCATCAATCATCATGCAAATCCTCATCAAGATATGATTTATTATTATTATTATTATATGTTTATCTGGAATGTGGATCGGTGCAGTGTATGGCTGATGGTTTGGTTCACAAGGCCTTAGAACCAGAGCGACCTATTCGAGGATTGCAAGATCTTATTTTTGGTTCTCATTCGGTCGATCGGAGATTGTTGTTGGAGGAAATAATTGTGATTGGATTCCATCTGTTTGTGTGTGGGGTTTGTCGATGGGCAGCGGTCATTATCGTGTTCTTCATACTGACTATTAGGGTTGCTTTCTTGCTCTTAATTTCCCATTTTCTACATCACTGGTGGGATTAATCTTCCTTGCTTATTCTTTTACTTCGAGTTGAACTGAACCCTGTAAAAAGTTTCAGGTTGAAAGACTTCTGTGATACTACTTTTCTTAATTGACGCTAATACTGGTTTCTAATTCTCGCTACTAGAAATGGTTACTCCATGAGGTATCGACAGTGATGTTGACAGTTGTTTGTGTCCCTGTATTGATAGTCCTGTTGCGATGACTTGCCATTAACACATAACTTATTCCTTTGACCCATATGACATTGTCAGAATCCCCCTCGGGCTTAGCTGGGTTGGTAAGTGGTTTGGTGTGTACGGGTTGATTCATGGCGGTTGGCAAGAATAAATCCCTACACCCCGTGGCAAAAATTCGGCCCTCCACCTGCCACTTGCCACTCAGTCATCATGATTTACTTCCTTCGTGTTAATCGCGGGGCAGGCTGGCCGGGCCCTAGGGATGAGGGTTATCGCCATATGACATTGTGAGAAGCATTCATCATGCATCTAAATCCATAACTCAGTGTATTCAATCTATACCACATAGTTCAATACCAATCCAATTGTCATCATAAGTGTTCCTAAGTCATGAGAAATCTTTGACATTGTTAGTCGAGTTTTTTTTCTCTATTTGAACCAAAGTTCATGCTAGTATTCTAAATCCGCAACAATTAGTGCTTATAAAGCCAGTGACTGAATACATAGTTTCTTTGAGTTGACTTGCTACACTCAACTTCTTTGTCACCTCTACATAGGATCTGTTCCGGTGAGCTCTTTTTTTTATCTATGGCATCCTCAAGGGACACTTGCCTCTCCAATCACCCTGCATTATTGCAACCATGCAAGGTGCATTACTATCCAAAAGGCACATTGTGCTGAGGTAACACGACAAGATTGTGACCGTCCCCATAAGGAATTTCATTCGTAGGATAATTTAGAAATGTGATTAGAACCACCTGAAATTTGAACTTTTGATCTTAGCCTCAAATCTTGTAGGAGGCAAACGCATCAAAGTGCTCCTATCTTTAGTGCTTAAATAAGCTTATCTGATGAACACGACTTTCCTAATTTTACATTCAATAATTTGGGCTTCAAACTGTTGCTATCTTTTTTTTTAGTTGGAATGCAGTTCGCAAGTTCTGTGCTTATATAATTTCTGTTCAATGTGTTAATTTAATTCATTTAAGATGAACTTGACTAAAAGAACATTGCATATATGACGCCAATAAAATGCTATTGTCTATGAACTTTTCTTGATCAGCAACTCAAATATTTCACTATGCATTGTTATTTGGATATTTCTTTTCAAATTTGTCATGCAATGTGCAGGATCCTAACATTATTTATTCAATGTGTTGATAGAAGGGTTATTACAAACTTAACTGCATCGAAGAGGAGCACATTGCTGACATGTTTTCTGATCACTCACCTTCAGCAGACTCCCCCTGTCAGAAATGGTTTTTATGATGCACCATTGTTATGCCCTCGCATTGGAGATGGGTGTCAACTGAAGATTCCAAAGCTAGCAACAGAATCACCATGCATTCTGCTAAAATCATGCTTGACTAGTATTAGCGATATGCTTGCTATTGATTACAATGTGGAATAGGATCAGCCATCCCCACTATGTTGATTAGCCACATGGATAAAGTTACCACAAATGAACAGAAATAAGTTTATTTTTCCAGCATTAGTGCAGTAGATAGGTCACTGGAGGACACAATCACCGGACTTACCAACAGAGCTCAAGTTATCAGTGCTAATAACCTTGCATGTCAAGATCAATGACCAACTTAGCAGATCACATAACAAAATCCAATGGATCTAGTATCGAGGGAAGCGATATATCAGATAATAAGGTGAATACCAGTTTTCTTCTGCAGCAACCTAGTCACAATGACACTTTACATCCCCTTGCCTGGTACAGAACCTTGCTCCAGAGTTACAATGAAACACAAAGTTCTCTCCTTGGATTGTACATCCTTGGAAAGAATCTTGTCCGAATGAACAAATTTTTTGGTTGCAAGAATATGGGAGACATACTATCCTATTATCATGGAAGGTTCTACAGATCTGATGCATACCACAGATGCCGGGGATGCATTTTGAGGCACCAGATTTTTACTTGATGGAATCAGTGACGATTCTTGTCACACCAGATTTAAGTCACCAAGGGATGGAGGAATAAGGATGATATGCAGTGAAAAGATGTGTTATGTGGGTGAGGCTGTGAGGAAGGATATAGATGGGCCTTGTGATGGATGGATGCTAAGGGCGGAGGATGTGATGGGAGAAAAATCATGAGTGGAATTGGGAAGATCACTTACAAAGTGTTTACTTTGGAAGAAAGTTGAGGGAGGATAAAGAAATGGAGAGATCAAATTGGGTAAAACATTTTAAGTCCTATGAATAGGACTTCACACTAGCAATATATTTGAAACTCCAACACAAATCGACAGTGTTCTTGGGCAAATTGCAGAATAACAATTGACTTCTACATATTGGCTGCCTCCTCACTTAGTCAAACAGCAGGTGTGCACGGACAATGCCATATTTGGACAGAATTCATATATGCAAAGAGATACGGAAAAAACACAAAAGATCTTATAAAGCACCTTGATTCTAAAATTTACGAATTTAAATCCTGTTAATGACTTCCTGCCCATCAGCTTAATCCACTTTGTGTAGGGATCTCTCGGCGACATAAACAAAAAAACACAGCGAAAATAAGATCCCTCGAGCGATCCATGCGAAAGAAAACTCGTACGAAATTCATCTATCTAATAGATCTATCTAAAGTGTATACCTTTGGAGCGTGCCCTTGCGTTTATCCCGCTCATCCAAGTGCCTCCGGATCTCTTGCACGTTCAAGTGTCCGTGCCTATATGCGTATCCACACGAACACGATATCTCAACTTCAGAGAAGAACTACCTTAGTTGTGCTAGCAACTTGAGGTAGTTCACAAAAGCACCAAGAACCTAAATGTGGGTTTCGGCCAAAGAGGTAGAAGAGGAGGAAGAGAAGAAGAAAAATGACTTAGCCTTATCCAAAATAACAAGAAAACTCTTTTATATTCATCCCATGAATATGAAGGGTTTTTGTCCCTGCACATCTTCTTATGTGACTCTCCAACCACTCTCCATTCAATGAAGAGAATCTTTTCTTCTTCCTTTATTATTAATTCATTAAACACTTTTATAAATTAATACCTCATCCAAATGTGATTGAGTCTAATCTAAATGAGTCTAATTCAAATTAGATCTCAATCCCATAATCCAATTGGATTCACTTGAGTCTAACTCAATCAATCCAGTTTGGTTCAAATCTTAGTCAAACTAAGATCAATCAATATCCGAAGCATCGTGTCTTTAGTGTGTGACCCAATAGGTTCTTGTAAAGTTGGCAATGTGTCTAAACCGCTTTAGACACATAAGCAATGAGCGACATCTAACAATGCATCATTGCTACCCAAGAAATAAAAAAATCGAGATCCGACTTAACCTCCGTGACTATGACAATGTATGACCTTGTCCTTCTATCTTCGATATCTAGATTGACCAATGAGGCATAGACTGTGTCATCCTCAATCAACCTTTGTGTTTCTTGATTTTCAAGTAAACTCACTTAAACAAATGAGCTCAATATCTTATATTGACTCATTTGAGCATGGTCATGCGTTTTAGCAGTCCTATTGGATCAATGGGCCCACAGATATCACTCCCGTCATATGGGAGGGATAGATCCCATCTACACCACTCACATTCCTCCGCATAATTCATTATATATCCAGTGATCGTCTTTATAGTCCACCCTGTTATGGATGACGTTTGACGATACCAAAGTATATAACTCCTCATGTAGGGACTATTTATACTAAACGTCATGACGTTTGACGTTTGATGTTTGACGATACCAAAGTATATAACTTCAGGTTTAAGGACTATTCATACTAATAGTCACATGAGAAAGTTTATGACACTCATATGACAATCTATGAAACTTTCTCATAGCGGGTCAATTCAGTACACATTCTCTAATGTATACCCATGTGTCAACTTGATATCACATATCCATGACTCGTGAGCTAAAGTTATCAATTGATCTACATGCTAGTCTCCATGCATTAATATTGTCCTTGAATATTAATGCTTGACTAGAAATAGTTTAGTGTAGTGTTCTCTACATTATCTCACTATCGATTCAACCAATCGATATGATTTAGATAAGAACCTACTATCCAAAGATATTATTATACTTAGTTATTTGACACAAGTATAAAGTAAGTATAATAACCAAACATGCCTTGATTAATGATAGATCATGATACAAAAGTCCCTAGTCAATCATCATATAATTGACTCTAGGGCTTCTACTAACACTTTGCTCTTAAGCTTATCTCGGAGGAGATCACAGATCTTTTTGAGAAGTCATTGCAAAATATACTGAGCACTATTGTTTTACATTTCTCAACGATAGATGGACTTTGACACTCTTTTATGATTTTACATGTAAATGTTATTCACGTGTATAAGATCCAAGAAAAATGCCACGCACACTAATAGCCATGTGGGACATATGATTGTTTTATTAGACAAGTAACTAGTGTTGTTTCAATTGTTATAACTTAGCTTGAAGTACTATATAAAGAAGTGTTCAAGAGTCATTCTCAAACCAGCCTTCATATTTCTGACATATTATCTATGGTTTAGTTTAACATATTTTTGATGCATTTAGCCTGTTCATATTTTGGGAGCATATTATGCTCGTTTTTGTTGTTTCATTCTAGAATTACATTTTAGAATCTCGACTTGATCAGTGTACCTGAGCTATGTGATATCGTTCTAGAATTAAGACATGCTATTTGTTGATATTATATTCATTACCCTATTGAAGGTTGCAATTTATTTTTTCCAGGCCACAAATGTATATATCGAGGGAAAAATTTTCATTGGAAGAGTTTACTTTCACCCTGTTTGAAAACTCATGGAATTCAATTCCATCTAGAAATTGAATTTCATGATTTGAAAATAATTTAAGTGAAAGAATTGAATTCTCATGTAGATTAAAATCCAACCAAACTAAGGAGTTAAATTTCATCCCAAATAGATATGATTTGGTGTGGAAATTAAATTCTAACAAATGAAAATATTAAAATAAT
This sequence comes from Boesenbergia rotunda, assembly GCA_024364735.1. NCBI lineage: Eukaryota > Viridiplantae > Streptophyta > Magnoliopsida > Zingiberales > Zingiberaceae > Boesenbergia > Boesenbergia rotunda. Next base: position 99,957 of record JAGFNQ010008673.1, on the reverse strand, counting down.
CTCAAATAAATATAATGTTTGATTCCTAACCTATCAATAAAAAATAAAATGATAGAAGTAATCAAATTCATTTAGTTTTGGACTCATTCCAAATAAAGGAATTGAATTCTTTGTTTACCAATTCATTCCAAACATAAGAATTGAATTCAATTATCGTTGGAATTCAATTCTTGATGGAATTCAATTCAATTCCATTGCTTAAAAATTTTTCAAACGAGGTGTCTAGTATAAAGATTACAGTCAGAATTGGTAATGGAAAGTATGATCTTACTGGCATCATCTTGTGATCAGTCAGTTCAAACCAGTCGTTCTAGTCTGGGCTGAGATACCTGTTGGCAAAGTTTGCTCATCTCTTACTTCAAGGGAGATCAAGTGATTTCAGGCAAAGCAAGGCGAACTCAAATGATCTATTCAGGGAAGCAGTTCGGTCTCCAGGGGCTGGAACTCAGAGCGGCCCAAAGGTGTTAGTCCTTCGCAAGAAAGCAAGGCTCTTCATTCTACTCGGTTTGAGAATGAGCTTAAATTTTCTAGCACAACATTACCACCTAATGATCATATCTTAAAGGATAAAAGTGCTTAAGAGTTCAGTGAAAAGCTTACAAAGAGTGAATCCAGCTGCAAGGTAAAGTCTGGTTGACTTTCTTATTTAGAACCTATGGCAAGACAAAGATGGTCGAGTCCGAGTACACAACAAACAAGCGAGCATACTGTTCTAGAGCCTGACACGTGTGGGAAAGAGTGAAAGACTGATCCCAATGTCACAAAAAAAATAAAATTTGTGCATCTAGGGAAGGGCATTGTAGCAGTGCTAGCTGCTAGATCCGAGGCAAACCATCTGACTGAAAAATTCCGATTGATTTAAATATTCTTCCAAATGTTTCACATGAATGCTAGATGGAGGTAGGTCACACTGAACTACTTAAAATACGGTGGCAGTCGAGAGTCTTCGGAAACAAAGCAGCAGCATGGTAATGTTTAGGGCATTGAAAACTAAACTGGCGCAGCTGTTCAACACCATTTAGTTGTTACAACGCGATCTTGATTTGTTCATCTAATATTCACTTTGTAGTAATTACGAAAATGTAATTGCTACAATATGTATTTGTCTTATTTAACAACATTCGCATTTAAATCATAGCTGTTACAATGCAACTTGTCTTGTTCACACAACTAGTTGATTTATTCAGGATTTAAATTTGAAATCGGTTGTCAAAAAATCAAAATCGGCCGAACAGTACATCTATGGATTTGAAACATCAAGTTGAGTATACCTTGATGTCTCACTCAATCCGACTCGACTTTGATGCGTCCGGTGCACATCCTCATCTCCATCCAATCGCGTGTATTATAGAAACAAATTAGGTCGCGTTTTGAACATTCTTATCATCAAAGACCTTACGATTACTGTTCTTGTTTGCTATCTCATGAACCTTCGCCTTTTCTTTGCCTATCAACTTCATATTTGGAAGAGTATGTAGACAATTGATACACGTCTACGTTTTAATGGTCTTTATTGTTTTTTGTTTGCGTACTATTTAACATGTAAAATAAGGAAGAAATATTTAAATATTTTCCTTTTTTCACGGTGTATATATAAATCTTTCCAAATTTTAGATTGCCGTGTCTTGAAAAAGAAATGGAAAAACCACATTTCAATTCTTGCACCAACTTTTTCCTTGAGCTATACCTATCTTGAGTGGTAGGCAACTAGGAAATGTCCATTGAGTCAATATATTCTTTTCTGACCATGCTCTTTTAAAATAATTTAATAATATCATTCTTTATAAAATTATAGAAATTGAAATAAGTGAAAGAATTATGGCATGAGGAGTAACTTATTGGTACCATATTAAAGTCTAATATTAACCTTATTGGTACCATATAAATGTTAAGAAACTCAAATAAGGAAGAAATATTTGGCTCCTATGGATATGATAGAATGGTAAAGTACTTAGGGGAAAAAAAAAATCAAAGTTCCAATTCTCATAAGGATGAATATGTGAAGGTCGATTTTTAAATCTATATATAATTTATGTTTCAGTTTTATTGGATAAGTAAAACTTGAACACTTGAATTATTAAAATATATATATCTTGGTATTTAAACATGCTAAGTTAGCAATGTGAACTTCAAAGACATTCTTTCATTCTTTATTTCTATCCTTTTAAATATATCTATTCATGAGGGCAGATACTCTGTCCCACTTTACCATATGTCTCGCCTATTTCACTCATCGACGATGACCAGTGAGTCATCCGATCGTCAATCGAATATCATCGGCGGTCTCCGACGATCATCCCGAACAAAACTATATTCTGGGGGGTACGATGAACCCGTCGGGATCACCGCAATTACGATCTTGTCGGATTCACCGTTGAATTCGGCGAAATTACAATTACGACGATTCCAACCGGTTCATCTTTCTTTCAGAATATCATTTAATTACTATCAAAAATCATCGATGATGTCCGATCGACGATCAGACAACTCGTCAGCCGTCGCCGATGAGTATGAGACGGAGGGACAGGGATTCACTACGGACAGAGGATCCCGTCTGTATTTTAATGATCATGGAGGTGCTATCAAAATTCGAGAGTTGACGCCTCTACGGCCAAGTATAGTGGTCCGATGTCAAGGTGGATTTCTAGAGTATTATAAATCAATCCTCAATTAGGATATACGTGGTACTTAATTTTAAAGAAAATACGAGTGTTAAGGCATTCATGATTCCAATATCTGATTTGGGAATGCGCAACCCTAATGATGGATGGGTTACTAATGCATTACTGTAATGTTTTCAAATTACTCGATCAAAGAATCAGGAGGAGGGCCGAGACTAATCGGGTTTATAAGGTCAGAAGACAGAAGATACGAATTGATTATAAAAAAGAACAATGATAGGGAGAATAAAAATGAAAGAGTTAAAACAAAATGAATGACGTGGTTATATGTACACGTTCGATTATCGCTTGGACACCATCGACGACCTTCGACCGCCGTCCTGAATCAAACTATACCCTGGGGGGCACAGTGAACCCGTCGAAGATCGCTGCATGCAAAGTGATACGTCATTCACTGTCTTTCACTCTCTCATTTTTACTCTACCTATCATTTTTCTATAAAAAAACTCTAAAGTCGATCAACTTTATACCTATTAAATTGTTTCATTATACAATTTGAGACATAATATTTGGTATTAAAGATCTATTGAAATTAGCTTAAGTGTTATCGTTGCACTCAAATTTTATGGCAATTTTAATAAAGAATGTCACTTACCAAGACAAAATAACTTTTGAATAGAAAAGTGAGAGCTTGAAATTCTTCGTTAACCGAGCACAATTTAAATATTTCCTCTAACTCTTTTTTTTAATGATAAAAAATTCTAGATTGAGAATAGGATTTTGAGGGGGTAAAACTCTTCTCAATAAAAACAGAGATGGATTTACCATATGACCTAGAGGGCACCATCCTCTCAAAATTTTTAATAATATTATTTTAATATAATTTTTTTATTTTCTTAATATATATATTATTTGTCCCTTTTAAAAATAAATATATATAATTTGATTAATGGTAAATTAATTTTTTAACATATATCTCGAGTTCGATTTTTTTGGATGATTAAATTTTAAAAAAATTTCTTTTCATTTATTACCCTCTTCCAAATTTAAAATCTTATAAACATCCATCAATAAAAGAATCAAAATTTATATTTTAAATAGGATGGATATTTTAAAATTTGATTGTTGAGTAGGTATAAAAATTGTGTTTTAAATTCACTTAGATTATTAAAAAAAATCTAAAAATACTTATTGATTAAGCGGTTATTGGAGTGGCGTCGTGGGACACACCTCAATTATGAAGAGGTGGGGCCCTATGCGTCATCGACACCTCATGTGGTCTGCCACCTATTTCACTAATTCTTAACCCACACAAATAACGTTTTTTCCTCTATCAGAAAATTTTCAAGCATATGTCATTTTGCCCCCTCTATTTTTCTATTTTCTTTTAGCGAAATGTAATTCAAAATTTAACTCCCCAATTTATAAACTTTACCATACTATAATATTATTAGAATACCCTTTCTTTAAAGTTTATGTATAAGGTAATTTTCAAAATGCCTTGCAACCCAACATTTACTCTTTTTTAACATACCCCTCAACTTTTGAGATGTTAAAATGCTCCTAAAGTTTTTTTTAAGTTTACCATTAAATTGTTTCGTATCTAACACTAAAATTTCAATTTTATTTTTCTAAATTACCATCCAAAAAGATAATGTAAATATTGACTCTAACCATCATTAGTAACCATGACTATATCTATTGTTTCTATTTTCTTTCGAGTTTACAATACAAAATTTGTAAATGTTTAAGTTCTACTCCGATAATGTCAAAAGAGAATCTAGAGTTTTTTTTTAAAAACTATTTATTTTATTTACATTTCCAAAGGGTGGCATTTTCACAATAAAAATGAAAGCCTAGGGGGTACGCCGACAATAATCAAACTGCGGCGGGCATTTTGAAAATACACATCGTACGAAAAAGCAGTAAACTATTAGGATCAAAAAGAAACTTTAATTCGTCAACTAAAGAAAACAAATTCAAGTTGCCTTTCCCTTTCATTCCGATACAAAACACGATCCTCTTTGTTTGCGTCTCTTTCTCTCTCGACCTTTATCATCTCCCATCCTCCTCTCAGTTCCAAATCCAAAACCTCATTCTTTTGCTTCCCTTCAATGGCATCATCAACAGCAGCAGCAGAAGCACCAGAAGCCAATTACAAGGTGCCAATTTATTTCTGATTTTTATTTTTATTTTTTTGCAAATTTTCTTCTTGTCCAAGATGAATACATTCGTTCTTCCTCAGACGGTCGTTTTGAAGGTCTCTATCCACTGCGAAGGATGCAAGAAGAAAATTGCCAAAATCTTGAGCAAAATTCAAGGTGTGCATGGCCAAAGATTCAAACTTTATTTTTTTCAGAGAATTTTCAAGTTGATTGATAAAAATTTGTGCTTGTTTTTCTTCTTCTTCTTCTTCTTTTTCTCAGGTATTGAATCAATAGGTATTGATATCAGGCAAAACAAGGTGACTGTTAAATCTCTTGTGGATTCCCAAACTCTGATTCAGAAACTAAAGAAGCACGGCAAGCACGCTGAGCTCTTGCAGGAGGTGAATCCAAGTGTTCAAGCTCATGATGAGGTCAAAGAGAAGCCGCAACAACCGAAGAAGATCGCCGTCGTCGAAAGCAGCGACTCTTCTCCCACTACTGCAGCCAAGAAGAGTCCTGAGGCTGAGAAGAAAGTTGAAGCAGTTGACAAGTCTGTCAGCGAGGCCAAAGAAGCCAAACATGAAACCCCAAAAACTGAAAAGGTGGAGATGAAAGCGGATGAGAATAACTCTGAAACATCGAAACCACCGGCCACCGATAAGTCGGATAAGGCTCCTGAAAGCAGAGAAGTAGAGGCACCAAAGAAGGTTGTTGATGACAATAAGGCTAAAAGTGGAGTAGAATTCAGAGGCGATCACATCCCTCAACCGGCTTACATTATGAGCTACCACATGGCCCAACCAAGCATGAGTCAATCACACTATGTTACTCCGGTGGCACCCGCATCGTCTCAAGGGCACATGTACGATGATCAGTATCGATATTATCCGCGATACTACGATGGCCTGGTTGAGGCTCACCCGGATCCGACTGCCTACATGCATCAGCCAGCAGCTGATTCATACAACATCATGTTCAGCGACGAGAACCCGAACGCGAGTTGCAGTCTAATGTGACCTTTTCAACCCGAACCCCGAACCCGAAAACACCTGAGTTGCAATCTCCTACGCTACTTGTACAAGTTGATGGAATTGTGTTAGTCAAACATTTATCTTGAAACTTGAAACATGACCTTCATTGAGATCGATCCTTGCAAATATTGGCTCCGTCCCTTTCTTAAAGAACACAAAACAAAAAGAAAGAGAAACATGTTGATGGCTTTGCTTGCATGATTGAGATTGGATTCCTTTTCATTAAGAATAAACTAGTTTGCAAGGGGGGTTTTCAGGCTGATTCGTCCCAAATTCTTATAATATAATAGTTCATTATCTAGAAGATAATGGAGGTGAAGGGTGGTGGGAATTGAATATTATTGCTTGGCTTTGGTTGATGCATCAGCAAACAAAGTTTTGAGCAAATATTCAAAGAACATGATAAGAACCTACAATGAGAATGAGATAGATCATGACTTCACTTGTTGCCGCCTGTTTTGACTCTTTGTTTATAAAAAAAAACTCACTCTGATTTCTTTACTTGGCAGCTAAAAACTAATTCAGTATTACAGAAACAAGTTTAGGACAAATTGTTCCAACTGTTCCAAGTTTATGCAAAAAGAAAAGTAGCTGTTTAAGTCTCAGTTCTCACATGCTTATCCTTCCCCATCTCATAAAGAGGCGACTCGCAGGCGGAACTGAAGTGCCATTGGTGTCTGACCTGCCTCGAGTGAGGGTAGCCTGGCGACGATAGCCCTTGTTTGTAAGGGTCGAACAGGGGTGACTCGTCTCGGTGCGCTTGGTTAACTCTCAAACATCTTTCTACTACTTGGAATTCTTCTCTAAATCTCATCTGCATTTGTCTCAAACGAGTTTGCCTAGTGTGCTTCTTCTCATGGCTGGGCTTATTGTCATGGCTCCTGCACTTGAACCTTTCATAGCACTCCTTGCAGAAGTGGCTCCCCCTCTCACAATCAAATGCCTGCCTTTTGGCCTTGTCAGAGAGACATGCATATGCCTTCAAGGTAAACAATTCTTCATCAGTGAGATTAAAATGACAATTTCACATCATCTTCCTATAGTTTTACCTTCCTTTTCGAGTTATCTTTCGATAAAATGACAACCTCACTCAAGTTCAAAAGCCACGCTTGCCACTTTTAATTGATTTTGTTGATTAAAGGCAAAGGAAACATTCAATCAAGTTTGTTTCTTTTACTTCTTTTCATGAAAAAGAGCATGCTCCAATGTTATTTTCATAGAATGCCAAGAGTGGCTCGATGTACTAAAGTTGGAGGCTAAGAAAAACATCGTCGCAAAGATGAGGACCGATCAATGAGGGTAGCTAGCTAGAGATCGAAATGACATTTTGTTTCATTTTACCTCCGAGACGAGTTTGAATGCTTCATCAGCTTTGGGATGCTTATTTTTATCCGGATGAAGTTGCAATGCTGCCATAAATCTCCACCCAAATACAAACCGAGTCATTCGATAACGATCCAAGATGATTGCAAGTGAGAATTATGTGCTTACCCAATTGGCGATAGCGTCTACGTATCACATCCACCTTCACATCCTCATCGACCTACATCCAAAGGTATCGTTGAAACTCAACCAAACGACAATTAGATCAGTTGAAGTAGAGGGTAGTGATATAGACATACTCTGAGGATGAGATACCAGTCGACAAACACCGGCATTTCGAAGGCATATCTTCGATGAACGCAGCCGGAGAACGCAGCCGCAGCGGAGCAAATCACCTCCACAAGATGTGCTTTCGAATCGGTTGCTTGTTCTTCTCTCGCCATGGATCAATTGGCAAAGGAGATGAGATCTTGCTTTCTTGCCAACTACACAAATTACCTTTTGAATCAGTCAAAGTTATATCGTCTCCATCTTTTTGCTGATTCCCCCCTCTATGTTGCTTTAATTAAGAGGAGTTCCGTTTGGTGGGAAGAGTGGGGGGTACCGTTGAGATGGACACGTGGCTTCATCTGGTTGTGCAAGATTAGGTTAACCGTTACCTTAATCTTTGTGAATTAATTAACTCCATAATGTTTCGATTAATGGGATTGTCAGTTAAACATCAATGAATTACGGGCATTAATTGAGTGATTTATTAGAAGTTGAAATATGGAACAACATGGAACTCCTAACACTATTGACAATGAAATATGACATTATATAAACCAGAACAAAAATCAAATGAACATCTCATTTTAAAGTGGTTCACCCGACCATTTTCTTTACACAACTGCCCTTCAAAAATAAGTTTGACATTATTTAATTTCTTCTATGATATGTATTAAATCCTTAATTGATCTTTTCAGTCAATTAATTATATAAATAGGTAATTAAGTCGGTTTTAACCATAGATCATTAAGACTTATGCCTAGGATCTTAATTTTTATTGGGACCCATTATTTTTAATATATTAAATATATTTTTATTTTTAAAGAGAATGAAAAAAAAATAGGACTCGTGTGATAATAGATTTGTATGATCTCATTCTCCGATCAAAGTTTCATTCAATAGAACCATATATAAAAGGGCTCTCTTTTTTATATTTGAAATTTATTTTCAATTATATATGTTATTTTATAAAATCTAATATATTTTTATTTAATATCTCTCCATCTTAGTATTCTCTAATTACTATTCTGTTTTATTGGTGATGCTTTTTTCTTTAATTGTGATCCTGTCGCCGAGCGGGGTGGGTCCGCAACCGGATGACGGTGTAGGGATGGATGACGTGTGCGCTGACGGGCTGCCTTCGCTCAGAACGACTCAGCCAACGGGGGTGTCTCCCGATCGGACGGAAGCGGATGCTGCCCGGTACACCTTTGGCCAGATGGATGATGTAACCGCCGAGTGGAACTTCCGAATGGAGGAAGAAGGATCTCTACCGGCGGGGACTGTTCGGCCGAACTGTCAATATTGCGGATGCAGGGGAGGTCTCCGAGTGAAGTTCCTCCGAGGGGATGCTGTCGTCGAGGAGAACTTCGGCCGAAGGAAAGGACCGTTGCCTGGTACGCCTTTGGCCAGATGGATGATGCAACCGCCGAGTGGGATTCCCGACTGTCCGAGTGAGGATGATGTCGTTGTCGAGTGGAACTGCGTCCGGATGACCTGAGCCTGCTGAAGGAAAGGACCGTTAGCAACCTAGCCGGGAAGCGTCCCGGCAAGGCCCTCCGACGGTCAAGTCAGTACTCCGGTGAACCAGCAAAATAGAGGAGCACTGTAGACGAGAAGTTTCGCGCGCGTACCTGATAATGAGGAGGGGAGGGGCTTATATAGCCGGGGGAAAGGACCAAGTCTGACCTGTGTCAGGATTCTCTGACCTGGTCGAGGGATATTCCCTGACTGTCTGCCGGGTGTCAGGATTCTCTGACGGAGTCAGGGAATATTCTGTGATTGTGTCGACTTGTAGCCAGCATTCCTTGTCTTATACTGTTTGTCCTATGTGAGGACAGAGACAGGTTCTTGTACATCCCCGACCGGCGCCGCCTGGCACCAACGGCCCGACAGGGCGACGTGCCAGGGAGCGTCAGGTCACACGAGTGGTGACAGCCTGTTATCTGCAGCTGGTGCGGATGTTTTGTCGTTATCCTCGGGCGGTTTCGGGGGGAGTGCCCGAGTGAGCGACAGGCGGGGATGCCCGGCTGGATGTCCGGTATGGACCTGAAGGATTACCGGGCGGATTCACCCGGATGATTAGGCGTGTGGCCTTTATATGGCCGGGCGGCAATACCCGGGCGAGGGGATGTAGAGACCGGGCGGAAGTACCCGGATAAGCGAGGCATAATAACCTTATGATGGCAGACCGGGATTGACTGGCCGGCTGAGCCCTGGCATTTATTCTGCCCGGGCGCTTGAGTCCGACCGGCCGGCAGGAAATCTAAGACCGGCTAGGGTGTTTATCAGGCCGGCTATCCGTACAATGACATGGACCCAGAAGTTGACCAGGCTGTTCGCCACGCGGGCTGTCCGTACGGTGACAAAGATAGGGCGGGATCAATAGCCTTCCCCTCAAGTCTAGTCGAAGGAGGCGATCAGTCCGACTGACTGGACTGCTGGTGTGTACAGTCGCCCTACTGCCGAGCGATTATTGCCCTTTTAATATCCGGCCGGCTTAACATGAGGCTCAACATCTGGTAATGTGTATGCCTATCATGCCTGGGCGGAAGAAGACTGTTAGTCGAGAGGGGCGTGGGCCGCCACGCACCCCTGACTCTTGTTTAGCGAAGGCGTCCGGCTGGACGAAGAATGACTGAGGAGCGTGGGCCGCCACGCATCCTCGACTAACTATTGACATGGTGAAGATGTCCGAGCGGATGAAGATTTTGACCGGAGGAACGTGGACCGCCACGTGTCCTCGTAACTTGTACTGCGTAGGCAAAATAGTTGTTCCTGACTGAAAGGAGCGTGGGCCGCCACGCGTCCGTTAACTCGTCCGACCGGACGAGGGTTGTCAGTTGGTGAGAGACATGCTAGACACGTTTGGGCGGGAGAATGCTCGCCTTAAGTCGCAAGAAATGTGGTGTCCCGCGCCCCAAGACGATTTTTTCGGGATAGTCTGAGTGAATCAATTAATGGAGACGCGACATTCTAAGCCGAATGAGGTGATGTGACATGCCCGATGTGACCGGCGCCATAACGGCATCACCTCCACTTTAATAAACCGGGCCACGTGGCAACCGCTGGCTGGCCGACCGAGATACGATTTATCCCCATGATTATGAGCTTTTAATGGCCATTAACGCGCGCAATTCTTTCCGCCACGCGGCAGCTCCCGATTGGCCGGCACGACGACGCGCCCTGTCGCCGCTGCAGGCGACGTCAGCGCGCTTTTTCGAGGCTGATCGTGGGAAGCCACAACGGCATGGATGAGGCGATCTTCGTACACGTGGATCGCCATCGGACGGTCTCCCTTCCTTCGGCCTAGCTATAAATAGGCCTCCGCATTCGTCGAAACCCTTATTTGCTTCCACTGTTCTCTTCTCTAACTCGGTGCTTCTCGCTCCTCGCCGCCGTCGTCGCGTGTCGCCGCTGTCCTCGCCCTTCCCCGCCGGTTATTCCTTTCCGCCACCAACTACGGTCAGATTCTCCCTTTTCTTTGTTTCCTTTCCGCTCCATGGCTGTCCCTGCGTGGTACACTTCTGTCGAATCTTCCCTTCATGATGAGACCATCTCCGACCTCCGACTAGCCTACGACATCCCCGCGAACTACCGCATTGCCGTTTCGACAAAGGATGACCGACCACACAAGCCCCCGGCTGGTTTCTTCGCGTTTTTCCGGGACCAATATATGTCTGGCCTTCGCTACCCCCTTCATCCCTTTATTGTAGACTTCTGTAACTTCTTCCATGTTCCTATCTTCCAGCTTTCTCCCAACGCCATTCGTATATTGTGTAACCTAATAGTCCTCTTTACCCTTTATCAAGTCCCTCTCCGACCGGAGGTATTGTATTTCTTTTATTATCCTAAGAAACAGGAGGCCGGGAATTTCTTCCTCCAAGCCCGGGCCAAACTGTCTATAGTGGAGAATATTCCTTCCTCAAATAAGGGATGGAAAACCCATTTCTTTTTCATAGGCCCTCCGACCAGCCCTGGGTTCCCGATCGGATGGGTCGAAGACATGCCCCCTATAGCTCCCTTAAGAAACTTTAAAACCGACCCCTTGTTCATAATGGCCGCTTCTCTAATCGGTGGTCGTCACTTCGACGGCATGAAACTTCTCACCGACGTCGTTCTGTACATATTTGGGCTAAGCCGAGTGCCTGCCGCCCTGCCCTACGCCTTCTGTAAGTTATTTTTTCTTCGTACTCCTTTTTCCCTAACTCAAAATCTCTTGATTTTGCAGCCAAGATGATGTGGGAAGCGTCCCTTGATGAGGCCATGGGTCTGGCGGACGCAGAAATCAACACCCGGGCGGCCGAACAGCTTCGTCTGCGCCAGGCCGGTCCGCCCGACCAACATACGATTCCTGAGAGCGCGGAGCCAGTTCCTCAGGCTCCTTCTGCCCAACCAGCGCCGACTGGTTCTAGGGAGCCGGTCGGCTCTTCGAAACATCCTGACCCTGCAAAATCCGCCGGCAAGAAGAAGGTTCGGTTTTCCATGGAGAAGTCCCAGCCTTCCAAGCGGAAGGCTAGTGCTTCTATCCGCATTGAGGAGCCGACGGAGGTGGACCCATCCTCTTCCGATTCCCCGGACCCGGAACCCTTGCGGAAGCGCCCGAGGAATCCTGCGTCGGGCTCTGGCGCTCAGCCTGCAGAAGCCGCTGCCAGCCCGGCTAGCGCTAGCCGACCTGCAGACGCGCCGGGTTCGTCACGCTCGGGGGGACAATCTTCCCAACCGCCCTGCTATGGCGTATATCTCCCCTCGCTTGACCCCGCGGCCGCTCGGGGAGCCCAGCAGCGACTTTCCCTTTATGGGGAATTGGCAGAATGCTGGGAGCATGGTATGAAGGAAGGGACTTCCAAACCCCCGGTCCGCCTGGCCGACCAATTCATGCAGGATGCTACGCATGTAAGTCCGATGCTTTAGTGCTTAGCTGACTTGCTTTTTCCTAATAATTCTTATTGTAGTTTTGGGCCACCTGCTCGAGCGTCGCCCATACCTTGGTTATCAACACCAGGGGGCGCCGAATGGCCGAGCGGAGGCTCGCCGAAATGGAGCTCTGCCAGGATCATGCCAGCTTACCCACCGGAGAAGAGGGCACCGCTATCCTTCGCTCGGAGATACTGGGGCTTAAGGAGAAACTCCGTTCCACTGAGGCGCGACTGACGGAGGAAATTAGCCGAGCGGAGGAGGCCGAGCGGGCGTATGACCGGTCTTCCTCCCAGCACGAGACCCTTCGGCAGGAGAGGAAGAAGGTCTTGGAAAAGGAACGCCGTACCCGGTCGGACCTCGCCAAGAAGACCGCCGAGGTCCAAACCATGAAGGCGGAGCTAGACAAGCTGGTGAAGGCTTCTGAGGAGCTCCGGGAGACCTTGAATGATAAAGAGCAGGAGCTGGCAACTCGGGAGTCGGACTTACATGCCAAGGAGAAGGCTTTAGACTCCCGAGAAGACGAGCTCCGCTTGTCTGAAGGACTACTGGCTTCTCAAGCGGTTGCCCTGGAAGATAAGGACAAGGAGTTGGCCAGCCTCCGGGCGGAAATTGAAAGCCTGAAGCTGCACCAAGAAGGCGAACCCGCCCGGATGGACGCACACCGCCTGGCCTACATTAACTCCAAGGAGTTCTGCGATAAGCTGGGCAAGCGGACGTCGAGTATGTTCCAGATGGGCATTAACAACGCTATACTGCAGCTCCAAGAGGGCGGCTATCTGCCTGCTGACATTCCTGCCAACGCTGTAATAGTGACTTGGGTCAAGGAGCTACTCCCCAAGGACTTCTTCCAGCCTTTTACCTAGTTGAATCGTGAATCCTTAGCCGCCGGTTGGGGCTCTTTTTGGTAATGCTGCGAGTAACCATCAATGCAAAAGCCTTATCCTTTAACGTGTTATTTTACACAATGATTCAGTAGATGTTGCTGATTGGTTTCAGTTGTCAGGCTATGTAATGTATTGGGGATCTGAATGAAACTCTTCTTCTCGCTCCAACTTTGTTTTAGGTGTTTTCGACCAACACCCTTGGTTCTAGAATAGGCCATTTACTTTAGGGGGCTCGATGCCTCAGGAAATGGTCCAGTATATATAGTCAGCTGGCGGATTGGCCCGACTGAGGGTGTGGGTCGCCACACGCCCGGTCGGGGAACCGAAACAAGTTAGTAGAACGGCTAAGTGTGGGTTAGCCGGCTGGCTGGTTCGACTGGGGTGTGGGTCGCCACCGCCGGTCGGGGAACCAAACCAAGTTAAGAAAACGGCTAAGTGTAAGGTAGACGTCTGACTGGTCCGACTGAGGGATTGGGTCGCCACACGCCCGGTCGGGGAACCAAACCAGTCTATAAATATGTTAGGCTTCCGAGCTTCTGGACGGACCAATCTTCCCCGTGGGCTGCCACGCTTCCGACCGGTAGCCAATCCAGGCTTCCGAGTGGTTGGATTTGCAATCCAGTTCCCGACTCAGGCTTCCAAAGGGAGCCAGTCTTCAGCGTGGGCCGCCACGCTTCCGACAGGACACGCTTTAGGCTTCCGGATGGACCGATCTTCCACGTGGGCCGCCACGCTTCCGACCGGGAGCCAATCCAGGCTTCCGAGTGGGCTGATTTTCAATCAGTCGCCGACTCAGGCTTCAAAGGGAGCCAGTCTTCAGCGTGGGCCGCACCGGCTTCTGAGGGGCGCCACGGCATCCCGGCAGGGACATCGCTTTAGGGCTTCCGGATGGACCGATCTTCCACGTGGGGCCGCCCGACGCTTCCCCGGACCTGGGAGCCAGTCCATGGCGGTCCAGGCTTACCGAGTGGGGGGCTGACGGCGTAGAGTCTGTCCATCAGTCGCCGACTCAGGCTTCCAAAGGGAGCCAGTCTTCAGCGTGGGCCGCCACGCTTCCGACAGGACATCGCTTTAGGCTTCCGGATGGCCGATCTTCCACGTGGGACGCCCACCGCCGCGATCGTTCCCGACACTGGGACCGTCCAGGCCTCCGAGTGGCCAGGTCCAGCTTCCGACGGAGAAGTTCCAGTGCTGATTTTCCATCAGTCGCCGACTCAGGCTTCCAAAGGGAGCCAGTCTTCAGCGTGGGCCGCCACGCTTCCGACGGACATCGCTAGGCTCGATGGACCGACTTCCACGTGGCCGCACCTTCCACCGGGAGCGCCAGCCCGGGGCGATCCACCCCCCCCCCCCCCCCCCCTTCCACGCACGCTTTGCCCGGGACGCTTCTGCCACGGACGTTCCGACCGGGGCCGGTCCAGGCTTCCGAGTGGGCTGATTTTCCATCAGTCGCCGANTCTTTTCTTTACAGTTTCATCTACTCAGCTTATCTATATTTATGATATTGATGTAAATGCTGTAGATATATCAACACTTAGTTTCAAGGTGTATATTGTCAATTTTCCTTTTCTGTTCCACAAGTTATTCTAGCTAGGCTAATTCTATGCATTTTCTTCAGTGGCTATAATGTTTATTCTAAAATAGGTTGGGAAATCAACCAATGTTTCCATTCGAACACATTGCAATGTTAGAATCAAAGATTTGCAATCAACCAAAACATAACCTTGGTTCATATAAAATCTGATATTGTAGTTACCAACTACAATATTATGTATATTATTGTCTGGTCCTAAATTGTAGTTACCAACTACAAATATGATATACACTTTGTCATATAAAATTATGGCAATCAATTTTGTGATAATGTAAATGGTTCAATTTGCATTTTGTTCTGATATTTCTACTTTTTTGTCATTGTTTCAGGGTAAACATATAATTCTAAACTCTAGCCATTATAGAAATGCATCGAAATATTCTGGAGTTTCTAAAGTCAAAATGCCTCTCTCAAGGCACCTGAATTCAAATAGTTCATGCAAAAAAGTGTAAGCTTCTATGTCATACATTATATATATTTTCAGTAACTTTGTTACCTTTTCAATTCTTAGGAAGCAGCCTCTCAATTCTTAGGCAGCTACCTCTACCTAAAGAAGCAGCCTTTCAAGTATGCATGGCTGCTTTGCCTTTCAAGCACACATGCATGGCATAGGAAGCAGCCTCTCAAGCAGTCCAATATAACAAACTCACGGCTTGTAAGCTCTAATTTACTAGTTTCAGTTCCATTGCAGGAATGAAATCACTAGCTTTGCTTTAGTTATTATTGTTTTATTAGTTAAATGTTTTAGTTTAAGTTCCAGTTGCAGGAATGAAATCACTAGCTTTGCTTTAGTTATTATTTTTATTAGTTAAACGTTTAGTTTCAGTTCCAGTTGCAGGAATGAACACAGTAGAGCTAAGGAACTCCAGAAAAAGAGGGAGCACCTTGTGCTAGCTGAACGAACATGCAAGCACTGGTAACAAAACAACTCCACAATTGAAGCTTTGAATATATCACTTGCTGAAGTAACTGTTGGTATCGAAAGCGTGACTGAGAAAATACTGATGGAGGAGGAAAAGTTCAAGAAATGGAAAACTGAGAATATTAGAAGGAAGCACAACTACATACCCTTCCTCTTCAACTTTCTCAAGATTCTGGCCGAGAAAAAACAATTGAAGCCTCTGATTGAGAAAGCCAAGCAGAGATCAAGGAGCCCATGATAGACAATGCCATCCTATTGCTTTAGAGCCTTCTCTAAAGTATATGTATTCTAACCAGTTGAGGGTTGCAAATTCCGAGTTCTCCAGGTGTATTTTTATGAAGCTGAGGCAACTTAATGATGGTCATTGTCGTAATACTGTGCTTATATAATTTGTTTGAATTTCTGCAAAAATTTCCATCTGAAAATCATGAGCTACATAGTTCATTTCTCCCTTAAAAAAAAAGTAGAGGCTTACTATGGTTATGAGCACATTGGTATTCAGTAGATCATAGTAGTATGTGCCATCTATGTGATTTTTGTTAATGATGTTTAGAGCAGACTCTGGGTAGTATTTTATGCCAATGTGCTGTGAGTTTGTGTGCCCCAATTTCAGGTTCTCTGATTTAATAGGAACAAATTATAGTGAAGGAGAAATTGTTCTTGCACAAAAAGATTGTCACTCGAAATGGTTATCCTGATATAAATTTTATGCTACGTATGCGAACATTCCTTTGTTGTATGATATGTGCTAGTCAACTTGATAGTGTGATACTTTGTTCTTTAAGTTTACTTGATTAGTTAACTTAGCTTGTGAAAAAAATCTAGATCTAGATTATATATATATTTTTTCTTTATTATATACTTCTTTAATTTTATTTCATTTACACAAACTAATTAATATATGATTTTTTTTTGTATGTGACAAGAATATTGGATTTTATTTAAGATGTGATGGTTGAAGATTGAAGATGCAGTAAAGTTTGGAAGTTTGGTTATGTTTTGTTTTAAGAGAGATTTAATTTTTTGCTAGTTCTTAAACTAAATACGTACATTGGGTACATTTGTGATTGTGATTAGTGTATAGATATTTTTTGAGGTGACAAATTTGATAGTCTTGTATTATAAAAAAATTGGCAATTATTGATTAGCACTTTAATTTCAATTTAAAATTTTTATTTGTGTTTATGTTAATTAGTTATATGCGTAAATATTT
Source organism: Boesenbergia rotunda (assembly GCA_024364735.1). Lineage (NCBI taxonomy): Eukaryota > Viridiplantae > Streptophyta > Magnoliopsida > Zingiberales > Zingiberaceae > Boesenbergia > Boesenbergia rotunda. Next base: position 83,035 of record JAGFNQ010008673.1, on the reverse strand, counting down.
ATATCATGAAAATATTGAAAATGGATGAGATATTTATTAATATATGATATTTTTTATGTCACAATAGAGCACCAAATCATGTAGATTAAAAAATCATTGTAAAACTTATATGAAGATATTTCAAAATGTTATAATAAATAACTATTAATGATAATTTTAAATGTCCTTATAGACTAATATAGCAAACATTTATATGTGTCACTATAAATTACATAACGAGACATTTTAAATTAACTTTATAAACTATCATTAGTGATATTTTTTATTATGATTATAAATTAAATTCAAGACACTTATAATTGTCTTGATAAATAATTTTAAAGGACATATAAATTTGTTATCATTACTATAATAAAACAACATATATAAATATCATTACAAATCTTATAGTGACACTATTTTTTGTCACTATAAAAATTATTAATGCTATTAGTATTGTCACTATTTTTATTTTATAGTAACATTAAGAATTGTCATAAGTGATAAGACTTTAGACGACATCACTATAAAGGACATTTTAACTTAATATCACTACATCAAAAATGTCAGTATAAGTAATATATGATGACACTTTTCAATGTTATTAAAAGCATTTTTTCTTATAGTGCTCATGATAAACCTTGTGGTACCCAACTCAAAATAAAGTTTCTTATACTTTACATAAACAATAGGAGACTTTTCTTTTAAATATCTTAGCATATTAATTAGATTGAATTGCGATCGCCCGTAATGTGTAGCAATAATAAATTTCTTAAACATCTCAGAGTTCATCGATCAGTGTCAACATAGATGACAGAATATGTTTAGACAGTATGAATATTTGTTAAAACATCATGAAAGTCTAAACGGCTTTTTATAAAAGACGTATATAAGTTATCTAATTGACAAAAGTATATATTATTTTAATATTTATCAAACAACGTAATTATTTTTTTTATTTTTTTCCTATTTTACCCCTATAATAAATCTAATTTTTATCTCACTTATTTCTGTCCATTTTTTTTCTCAATATTTTTTTTTCCATGCATGCACGCATAATATGAGTCCCATAATATTTAGGGTACATTTGGTTGATGGTTATCCTTGATAACCTTGGTTATCCATCCAAGGTTATCAACGAAAATCTTGTTTGGTTTACGTAATCAGCAATTCCCAAGTAATGATCGATGCCTGACACGTCAGCAAATTAAAAGGGGCATGCAACCTGGAATTGAAAAACCTTAGGAAAGTAAGGTTTTTCTTGATATCGGAGTTATAAAACTTATCATTCCAAAATTATCCTCCAATATTTACATTTAAGATGAAAATAACAATTACAATTTATTAAATTTCGAAAGCATTATTCATGGTAGACGATTGACAACGACAACCGACGACCGGCGACCGATGATCGGTGCCGATCGTCGGCGGTCGGCCGGCACCGACAGCCGGCCGGCGGTCGGTGTTGACAGTCGACTGCCGATCGTCGGCCGCTGGTGTTGGACACCGACTGCCTACGCAGACTGACAGTGGGCATTGATGTCGACGCCGACGCCGACGCCGACGTCGGTGTCGTCGACGAATAATTTTTTTAATTTAATATTTTAATTAAACCTACATGCTAGTCTCTATGCATACAGGCCAATTGACCCTACATTGGTTGCGTAGGTCAATTAAACCTGATATGTGTAGGGATCTCCCGGCGATATAAACAAAAAAAACGTAGCGGGAAACAAGATTCCTCGAGCGATCCATGCGAAAGAAAACTCGTACGAAATTCATCTATCTAATAGATCTATCTAAAGTGTATATCTTTGGAGCGTGCCCTTGCGTTTATCCTGCTCGTCCAAGTGCCACCGGATCTCCTGCACGTTCAAGTGTCCGTGCCTCTATGTGTATCTACACGAATATGATATCTCAACTTCGGAGAAGAACTACCTTAGTTGTGCTAGCAACTTGAGGTAGTTCACAAAAGCACCAAGAACCCAAATGTGGGTTTCGGCCAAAGAGGGAGAAGAGGAGGAGGAGAAGAAAAAAAAAATGACTTAGTCTCATCCAAAATGACAAGAAAACTCTTTTATACTCATCGCATGAATATGAAGAGTTTTTGTCCCTTTAGCTTCCTTTCATTAAAGCCAATAAAGAGCACATCTTCTCATGTGACTCCAACTACTCTCCATTCAATGAAGAGAATCTTTTCTTCTTCCTTTATTATTGATTCATTAAACACTTTAATGAATTAATACCTCATCCAAATATGGTTGAGTCTAATCTAAATGAGTCTAACTCAAATTAGATCTCAATCCCATAATTCAATTGGATTCACTTGAGTCTAACTCAATCAATCCAATTTGGATCAAATCTTAGTCAAACTAAGATCAATCAATCTCTGAAGCATCGTGCCCTTAGTGTGTGACCCAATAGGTTCTTGTAACGTTGGCAATGTGTCTAAACCGCTTTAGACACATAAGCAATGAGCGACATCTAGCAATGCATCATTGCTACCCAAGTAAAAAGAAAATCGAGATCTGACTTAACCTCCGTGACTATGTGTAACGCCCGAAAATTCTCAAAACTAATTTTAGAAATATCTTAGAATTTATTCCGAATTTATGGATATTTTTATAGAATTTTTCCATAAATGAAAGTGGCAAAAAGGGATAAAAAGAAAAAAAGGTTTAAGTGGGATTTGATCCCTAAACCTAAGGTTTGAGAGAGGAAGGACTTACCGAGAGAGCGATTTGGTTTTGTTTAAGTAGATTAAGGAAAACAATAGATAAGGTAGAATTAGTTAAATTCGCCCCCATAAGTATAAAAGAGGGAGTTACGAGTTTTAGGTTAATTTTCTCCCAACCCAGCGACGCCGATGCCCTCCCTCACGCACGCGACCTCTCCTCTCGCCCTCACTCCCGCGCGCGCGAACCAAGGGAAGATCCAAAGGATTTAAGGAGGAGGCTACGTTAGGGAATCTCTCCGAGGAAGAATTCTCCGTTAGAAGCTCTCCGAAACTCTAAGGATCGTTCCTTTTCCCAAAAACCTACGCTTTAGAGTCGTAAGAGCAAGCGCAGGATGTAAGTATCCCTCACCTGCAGTATAAGTAGTTTCGGTTGATTTTTGGCATGCTTTATTTCCTTATATGTATGTTCTACGATTAGAAATCGTAGATTATGAACAAGCACGTTGTATTAACCCTTCAGATTAGTTTTAGAGTTGAAGATATCCCTGGATGGGCTTGAGTGCACTTACCCTTCAGTTTCGGGTTAAGGAGCACGTTCGAGTGCCTAGGGAGCGACTTTAAAAGAAAAGAAAGGGTTAAGTCGCAAGGTGTTTGTTAAATTGTTAGTCAGTTAATGCTATAGAAAGCATTAAAGAATAGAAATTCTTGTCCAGTTTATGATTGGGGCCAAGGTCCAACGAGATGGGCTCCTAGTTGCCCCTAGGTTTAGATAACCTAGTAAAAGCAAGAATTAGAAAAGGAAAGAAAAGTATAAAGGACTATTTTATTTTCAGTGGCATTGTACCGGACTCCGGTCCAGGGATAGGCTCCAAGTTGCCTCTAGGTTTAGATAACCTAGTAGAACCCTAATGGATTCGGAATTTGCTACCTCGGGTTTATTAGGGATGCGCGCACAGTTGGTACATTGCCGGGCCCACAGCAGTTGATTATTACTTTCACCTACTATATCTATTTAGTTTTCAGAAAATTCATTTTAGCATGTGGTGAATTTAATAATTTGTTTTATGTTAGTTAGTTCAGTTCTAGTTCAGATATGTATGCCATGCTATAGCTTACTTTTCAGTTTTAGTTCAGTATGTGTCATGTCTCAGTTATATGCCATGACATTCTATGATATGTATTTTAGCATGAGCCTAGCGTGATTACTTATGGATATGAGCATGTATGTGTATAACATGTTTTCCAAAAGCATGATTTGAGTTTTCATAGTTTTGTGAGGCTAGATGGTACTTACTAAGTTTTATGCTTATTAGTTTGCATTTCCTTATACTGCAGATACAGGTAAAGGAAAGCACTAGTAGCGGAGGCGGTGGGCTTGATGCAAAGTGTGTGTGATGGTGGAGTTGGAATAAAAGTCTTCGGAACTTGCAAAGCATAGAATAACTCTTGTTTATGCTTCTTTAGTTATTTCGCGATATATTATGAGAATCATGTATTAACCTGTTTAGACTCGTTATTTGTGGTGCCTAGTATATTAAAGTAGTTTATTTACCTGTGTTAATACTTGCTTAGCGAATGTTGAATGATATGAGTTACTACTTGTAATATGGTAATTTAGATCAATGCTTAAGCTTTAGAGATAAGAACTTGATACTTTTAATTTACATGCTAAATACATAGGATATGCTTGTTTTAAGATATATGCACCATATAGAATGACATGTAGTAGCTAAGAATGCCCTTAGATATGAATAATGAATGGTTTCAATAAGAAGTTGATACAAACTTGGCACGTTTATGTTTATGCTTTTACATATCGTTGTTGAGATTCCTAAGTTACTCAACCAGAAATCAGTTAGATATATATTTACGTAGCGATCCGCCTTAAAGCTTAGTGTACTAGAAGGCGGGGCGTTACACTATGACAATGTATGACCATGTCCTTCTATCCTCGATATCTAGATTGACCAATGAGGCATAGACTGTGTCATCCTCGATCAACCTTTCTGTTTCTTGATCTCCAAGTAGAATCACTCAAACAAATGAGCTTAATATCTCATATTGACTCATTTGAGCATGATTATGTGTTTTAGCAGTCCTACTGGATCAAGGGACCCACAGATATCACTCCCGTCATATGGGAGGGATAGATCCCATCTACATCAGTCACATCCCTCCGCATAATTCATTATATACCCAGTGATCGCCTTTATAGTCCACCCTGTTAAGGATGTCGTTTGACGATACCAAAGTATATAACTCCTCATGTAGGGAACCGTAGTGACTTCAGGTCTAAGGACTATTCATACTAATAGTCACATGAGAAAGTTTATGATACTCATATGACAATCTATGAAACTTTCTCATGGTAGGTCAATTCAGTACACATTCTCTAATATATACTCATGTGTCAACCTGATATCACATATGTATGACTTATGAGCTCAAGTCATCAATTGACCTACATGCTAGTCTCTATGCATTTATATTATCCTTGAATATTAATGCTTGACTAGGAATAGTTTAGTGTATTATTTCTACATTATCTCACTATCGATTCAATCAATCAATATGATGTAGATAAGAACCTATTACCCAAGGACATTATTATATTTAGTTATTTAGCACAAGTATAAAGTAAGTATAATAACCAAACATGACTTGATTAATGATAGAATATGATACCAAAGTCCTAGTCAATCATCACATAATTAGCTCTAGGGCTTCTACTAACAATATGAATCGATATTAGGCTCATATTAGGCCTGATGTAAACCAATATCAGGTCTATATTAGGTCTGATATGGTACATATCAGATCTACGGTTTATATCAGGCCTAAGACTTAGATAAACTCTAAATGTTATGGGACCCATATTATGCATGCATGCATGTAAAAGAGGAAAGAAAGAGAAGAGAGGAGAGGGAAGAGAAGAGAGAAAAAAGGATATAAAAGGGGAAAAAAAGAGAGATAAAAGTTGAATTTATACAAGGGGTAGAACAGGAAAAGCAAAAAAATGAGTGCGTTATTTGGTAAATATAAAAGTAGTGTGCGCTTGTTGATCAATTCGATAATCTATGTGCGTCCTTTGATAAATGGCTGAAGTCAAAAAGCTGATAGTTCCAAAGGTTTCTAATCAACTTCTAACTAATGTTTTGGTGTTTTATGTTGGTGCCTCGGTTAGTTTTGATGTGATCAACCAAGTTAGGTTAGGTCCTGCTGTGATTTTGATCCCTCTGTCTAATTGTGCAGGAGCTTAGCAGCGGAAGAAGTTGAGCATAAGACGCAGTGGACGAGAAGAATTGCACGGAGAAGTGAGGTGACGGGCTCAGTGCAACCGAGAGACGTGGAAGTTGCAGAAGAGTACACCGATGGAGTGCGAAGGACGTGCGCGATGTACGAGGGACAAGAAGCTGGGAGGAAGAATGCTCGAGAGGCGAATGGTCGGAGTCAGGTTCCGATTAGCCTAACTCCGATTGGCCAGAAATCACCCATAGAGACCCGTTGGAGACTGGTCAGTGCAATCGAAAAATGCACAAGCCACGTGTCAGGCTCCCTCAACCACTCGAGCGCCCCTATTGTGCCACATCAGTAATCAGATAGAATTGAGCGGGGCTATAAATAGACCCCCAGAGCTCAGTTTCAAATCATCCATCAAAGTATTTGAATTTCTTTTTATTTTTTAGCTTCTGTCTTGTGCTACAAAGTCTGTAAAAGGCCTCTCCGCCAAAATGAGTTTTTGATAGTGAGCTTTAACAGTCTTGGATTAGTAACCACCTAGGTTTGCGATCAAGTAACTTCTTGTGTCTGAGCCTTTTACTAGTTTAATTAATTTATATTTATTTTAATTTATTGTTGAAAATAATCTGAAATCTTTGTGAGTTGTACAAAAAATTTATTTAATTTTATAGGGGCAATTCAACTCCCTCTTGCCAATCCGCATCAATCTAACAAGTGGTATTAGAGCCAGGACATCGCAGATGGACTACTCGCCAACTGCAGCAAATTCTAAAAAATGGTTAGACCAGTGATCTATCCTCCAAAATTTGAGGGGGAGTTCACATCATGGAAGAGGAAGAAGAAGGTATTTTTTACTACTGACTATGAACTATTAGTGACAATGAAAAATAGGTTTTCAGCTCCAAAAGATAACAAAGGAAAGATCAAGGAACTGACTCCTAGAACAAGGAGCAAGCTAACGCTATAGTGATCGGAAAGGCAAAATTCCATCTACTAACCGTCCTCCCCAAACAATATGTCAATCGAATCGGGAAGTACGACTCAGCAAAGGAACATTGGGAAAAGTTCCTAGAATTGCACGAAGGCACCTCGGAGGCAAAACTGGTGCGATGAGATACCATTCGAAGCTAACTTACCAACCTTCGAATGGAAGAAAGACAATCAGTTGCCCAACTATATGCTAAGGTAAAAGAGCTATTCACGAGCCTTGAGAACCTTGGTGAAAAGGTAACAAATCGTGATGCTCAACGATATGCAGTAAATGCTTCCCGGAGAATCCCAGATTGGACCTCAGTAATCGATGCATACTTTATATCAAAAGACCTTAAGACAAGTACTCTAGAACAACTCTTTTCGATTTTTGAGCTTCACGAATCTTGGTGTGTAGGGAATGTTAGTGATATGAGAGAAGTGTCCTAAGGCAATCGCCTTATGATTGTAATCATTTATTCTAATAAATGAATATTCACTATTTGAGTATACATGTTTGTGTATTTGATTGAGATCTTAAACTCATTTACTGAATGTCCGCAATACAATTCACAGCATGAGAGAATTTGTGATGAATTCACAACTAGTGATTATCTCTACATGTGCAATTGTGAAGTATTGAAATTGTCCCTAATCGATGAATTGATAAATACAGACACTATCAATTCTGTTGAGACTAGCATGGGTTATTCTCTAATCAGCTGATTCTCACTGGCTGGTGACATTGAGATGTCCGGAGATAAACATGAATGCTAGTTAAGGGAACTAGTTCATTGGAGTGACTGGATGTAAAACTTCATATGGTAGTCTACATATAGATATGTCAGTGAAGTTCTTACTGCAGCTTAAGTGCGATGTTCCTTTGACTTGCGGTGTTCAAGTCATCTTGGTCATGGAGACTTATACATTGACATCTTAAGCAAGCGTCTCCAAGGAGGTGTGGACCCAAGATGATTGGGTATAAGTCGAAGTGCCCGAAGATGTTTGAACAGCCTACAAAGGATTCACCACTCCTTGCGAGGAGATGTATACCCGAGGCCTATCGTCAGATTGTTACTCGAAGCCTCTGGCCAGAGCATGACATGTTCAGAGTATCAATCTCTTAAATACATGAGAGTAATTAGAATCCGTAGGACGAGAAAAATGTTACTTGGGCTAGGTGTGACGTAGTCAGCCTAGTGGGGACTGACACACATAGACTATGTCCTGAACCAAGTGGGTATAAGATGGTGAAGGGAATGGGGCACGATTCATTATAGCTGCTGAAGGGTTTCAGAATTGTTTCTAAGGTCAACCATTGATTTTTCGATTAATTGGGGATCATGATGTACTACTAGGTGCCACTCATGATCACTCTATAATTAATTGATTAATTATAGATGGCCAACATAAATCGAAAGTCTATTTAGTCACACGTACTACGAGTAATCCGAGGGATTTAAAACGAGTTGAAAATTGGATTTTCCAATCAAGAGAGATTAAGTTTGGTTGAGCCAAACAATAAGTCGAATCTGAATTTTTCAGAGACGCGTCGGAAGCGTAAAATGGCTAAGTCTTTTGAAGACTTAATAGATGAATTAAATAAGTTTAATTCATTGGGGCTTGGCTTGGATGGGCCGGCCAAAGAGGGCCTCCATCCTCTTTGCTTGGCCGACCACAACAAAGGGAGAGAACCAAATTTTTGGTTCAATTTATAAAGTAAACCAAGTGTGGTTTGTTTTATAAAATTATGGATGATATAAATTTTTATATAATAAACCAAGGTTTGGTTTATTTTTCATGGAATTAAAATGAACCATGGATTGGTTTATTTTATAAAATCAATCATGGATTGATTTACCATGATAAGGAAATTTATTCCATAGGAGAGTAGAGACTTGATTGATTTTTTTATCATGAATTAAAATATGATTTTAACCATGATATAAAATCAAACTTGGCATGATGGAATAAGTTATTCCATATTTGAGAGGCTTGATGGTTGAGAGGCCACTATATAAAGGACCCAAGACAAGGCTTGGGTGATAATTAAAGAGATGAAGGCATAGGCTCTCTCCCTCTCTTTCTCTCCTTCTCTTCTCCCCTTCTTGTCATGCGCCAACCAGCCCCAAGAAGGAGCACCAGCCGGCCGCCCCTGCCCTTTCCCTGCCGACCACCACCTGCTGCTGGAGAAGGAAGCTCCGGCCATCTCTTGCCCGGAAGAAGGTGCTGCCGGAATTAGAGTTTGCCGCAAGCCTCTTCTTTTGCTTCGCCGGAATTTTGATTCCGGCCATCCTTTTGTGGTTAGTCTTCCGACTTCTCTCTTGGTTTTTCTTGTCGCGTTCTCGGAGAATCTAGTAGTTCTTGAGAACACGAAACTCATGGTTTTGCGAAGTCATCCCGAAGATACTCGGCGTGGATGCGAATAGAGGTGGAGCTTCCAAGGGACGCTTACGGTTGGATCTCGTCCCTTCCTTCGAGTTACGCGAGGTAATACGTAAATTAGTTTATGTTTCTGTAAAATTTCAAATATATGATCATGTCTTCACAAGATAAAATTGCATGCTTAGATGTGTGGTTAAATGATTTAGAGAAATTATTTATACTAAACCTTCCGCTGCACGTAATTAATTTTGAAATTACGAACCCTCATCCATGTCAACATGCACCCGGTCCCAACAGTGGTATTAGAGCCGAGGTTTGTGTTCGACATAATCATATAATTGTTTCGCGGAAAGCTTTATCACGATCTCAATTTTGAAAAATTTTCAATTATGGAAGCTTTCCAATTATGGTAAATTTTTGATTTAGGAATTTCAAAGTTTGGAAATCCTCATGAAATTTTGCAAACTTTTGAAATATCTCTGTTTCTAAAATTTTATGATAATTGTGAAAACTTTCCATTTTTGGAAACTTTCCAATTTGAGAAATTTCCTATTTTGGAAAAACGTAAGTTTTCTTTGTACCAAAAACTTACAATTATTCTGAAAACCTTTTATTTTTGGAAACTTTCCATTTATGGAAAGCTCGCAATTTTGGGTACTTTCTTTCAAGAAAGTTTAGAAAAATTATGGGAATATTAATTGACATTTAAATTTATAATTGAAAATTAAATTATTTACAAAATTCTTATTTTGGATTGAGCCTCGGGGAGCCGTCCAATTTAAAGTTAGTTGTTATAATTAAATTTCCTAAATTGAATTTAAGCTGTCAAATGTTTAATTTGGATTGAGCCTCGGGAAGCCGTCCAAATTAAGTTATTGATATTAATTTTCCATAAATAAAATATGTGATCAAATCTTAGAAATTTTTGAGGTGATTCTCAAACAATAATTTCCTTATTTGATTTATGAGGTGATGCTCTTACATATTATTGTCTCGAAAATTAATTAGGAAAATTGTTTCCTATAGAGTATATTTCCTTAAATAAGATTTTCATGAAAATAATATGTGGTTGAATTAAGGGAATCTGTCTCTTAATTTAATAAGATTTGATTTAGAGAAATCAAAGTCTTAAACATATTATTTCCGAAATTGATTATGATAATTCAGGAAATTGTTTCCCAAAATAATTCCTTGAATAAAGTATGAAATTAGAATTAGGAAATCCGGTTCCTAATTCAATTAATGAGACTTGATAAATTAAGTCACATACATACTTTATTAAGGAAATCGTTAGAACATGACATATTATATGTCATGAATGTGCATAAAAGAAAAGGATGAGAACCAAAACCTCTTACAAAATATTAAGGTCAATACCTTCCATTAATATGGTTAGAACCGGAGTTTTGTTTCTCGTTTGGGTTGATGGACACATCCATGCCCGGCTTGAACCTCAACATGTTCAAACCATGGAATTAGTTTATGATTAATATAGTTGGAGTCAGAGTCAATCCTTAGTTTTGGTTGTTGGACACATCCAAGCCTGACTAAACGGTTGAATGAGCTCCAACCATATTAAAACTATTTCTTGATTAATGGGTCAGTCTTAAGCTTAGAGCATCGATTTGTTGTGCCACAGCCAAGGTCGATGTAAAGAAAGGTGCAGTTGGGCGCTATGTATATTGTTGCATACTTGTTAATGAGTTAACAACCCAATAATTTATGCAAACATTCAATTAGTTGATAACATAATGTGATAGTTACATATGTATAATATGTAATCGGTATAATTACCTACCTTTATAGCTAAGAATAACTTGTTGGACTCTAGCCATGGTTGTTCTTATCTATGGTTGGATATCAACCTATTTGGAGATGTTCCTACGATCTCCCGAATTGATAAAAAGGGTTATTCAATTCGAAAAATAAATAGGATTTAATTAATGTATATTAATGCATTCTTTATCATTCTCATCACATAACCTCAATTTGTATTTCTAGGATAATCACCTGATCATGTCTTCTCTGAATTTGCGTTCCATTTTGGACACCAATAAGCTGACTGGGCCAAACTTCATGGACTGACTTCGAAACCTGAGGATAGTCCTCAAGGCAGAAAAGCTTGCTTATGTCCTTGAAGAACAACTTCCTTACCATCCTCCTGAAGATGCAACTCCAGACCAGTTAGTGGCCTATCAGAAACATGTGGCTGATTCTGAACTTGCGAGTTATATCATGCTGGCTGCTATGGTACCTGAGCTCCAAAAGCAGCATGAGCATATGAATGCTCATACCATCGTCTTCCATCTTCATGAGCTGTTTGACGAGCAGGTGATCTGAAAGGTTTGAGGTCTCCAGACTCCTCTTCACCTCTAAGATGCAGGAAGGCACTTCTGTTTCACAGTCTGTGTTGAAGATGTTGGGGTACATTGAGCGACTAGGCACACTCGAATTTGCAATGGATCACAAACTAAGTATTGACTTAATTCTGCATTGTTTGCCCAGGAGTTACTCACAGTTTGTGATGAACTATCAGATGAACAAACTGGAGACTACCATTCCTGAGTTGCTTAACCTGCTGAAGACTGTAGAGCCTTCTGTAAAGCAGGATCAGAAGACGGTACTATTAGTTGGTTCCTCAAAGAAAGGCTCTAAGAGGAAGCCCAAAGAACAAAATAAGGGAAGGAAGAAAAAGGCCAAAATGATTGAAAAGGCACCAAAAGGCACTTGCCATCACTGCAGCAAGGAGGGCCACTGGCGAAGAAACTGCAAGGTTTATCTTGAGTCCTTGAAGAAGAAGGCATCCGATGCCCCATCCTCTTCAGGTATCTTCGTTATTGAATGTCACTCTATTTCCTCGGACACCTGGGTACTTGATACTGGGTGTAGCTCACATATATGTAATGACATACAGGGGCTAAGGAATAGAAGAAGACTCGTCAAGGGAGAAGCGAATTTGCGAGTTGGAAATGGAGCAAAGATTGCTGCTGTTGCCATCGGAACATATTTGCTAAAGCTCCCTACTGGACTTGTCTTAGAATTGGATAATTGTTATTTTGTTCCTTCGTTAATAAAGAACATTGTATCTATTTCATGCTTGAATGAAAAGGGTTATCATTTAACTTTTAGTAACAATTGCTGTTACATAACTTTAAATGGTGTTCTTTATGGGACCGGAACTTTATGCAATGGTATCTACACGTTAGATTTATCCGGTGACGTTTTCAATATCGAAGTTAGCAACAAACGTGCTCGAATAGATAATCAAATAGACTCCTATATGTGGCATTGTCGTCTTGGCCATGTAAGTAAGAAACGCATGACCAAATTACACCGATGTGGAATTCTGGAATCATTTGAACCCGGTTCATTTGATACATGCGAATCATGCTTAAAAGGCAAGATGACCAAATTACCCTTTTCCGAAAAAGGTAAACCAGTGGGANTCGTCTTGGCCATGTAAGTAAGAAACGCATGACCAAATTACACTGATGTGGAATTCTAGAATCATTTGAACCCGGTTCATTTGATACATGCGAATCATGCTTAAAAGGCAAGATGACCAAATTACCCTTTTCCGAAAAAGGTAAACCAGTGGGAGAATTGCTTGGTCTAATATATACTGATGTATGTGGACCAACGTCAACTCTTGCACAAGGAGGCTATAGCTACTTCATTACCTTTATCGATGATCACTCACGATTCAGGTATGTGTTCTTAATGAAACACAAATCTGAAGCTTTTGAGAAATTCAAAGAGTTCAGAAGTGAAGTAGAGAAACAACTTGGCAAAAGTATTAAGATACTTCGATCCGATCGGGGTGGTGAATACTTAAGTCAAGAATTTCAAGATTATCTTAGGGACCTATCTCAATGGACTCCGCCATATACACCACAGTATAATGGTGTATCTGAGAGGCGTAACCGAACCTTGATGGACATGGTTAGATCTATGATGAATCATGCAACTCTTCCAAAATCCTTTTGGGGCTATGCGCTTAGGACAGCTATTTACTTACTAAACAGAGTCCCGACTAAGGTAGTCTCTACTACTCCATATGAGACGTGGAATAGTAAGAAACCTCATTTATCTCACCTAAAGATATGAGGTTGTCCTGCTTATGTAAAGCGGACAGTATTAGACAAATTGGATGCTATATCTGATAAATGTCTATTTATTGGATACCCTAAGGAGACGAAGGGTTACTAATTCTATCATCCCTTGGAACAAAAGGTGTTTGTTTCATGGCATGCTATATTTCTAGAAAAAGAATTTCTTTTACAAGAAAACAGTGGGAGTAGCATTGAACTTGAAGAAGTTCAAGAAACTCCAATAGACATTACAGAGACACCTAATCTAGACTCACAACCAATAACTCATAATGATGAGCTATCAGTTGAACCTAAAACAACACCACTTCTTCGTAGGTCTGATAGGACACGCAATATTTCAGAGAGATACGGATTTCTCATAAGTGAATTGAACGACGTGTTACTCATTAACGATGACGAACCTATCAGTTATGAAGATGTTCTGAAAAATTCAGAAAGGGATAAATGGCTTGAAGCCATGAAGTCGGAAATGGATTCCATGTACAAAAATCATGTATGGGACTTGGTTAACCCACCTGAAGGGATTAAGCCCATAGGGTGCAAGTGGGTTTTCAAGAAGAAAACCGACATGGAAGGTAATGTTGTTACCTTTAAGGCTAGATTAGTGGCAAAAGGATATCGTCAGAAACAAGGAATTGATTATGACGAAACCTATTCGCCAGTAGCTATGCTTAAATCCATTTGGATGCTCCTGGCCATAGCATCTCATTATGATTATGAGATATGGCAAATGGATGTGAAAACAACTTTCCTTAATGGAAACCTGCTTGAGGATGTATACATGATACAACCTGAAGGTTTCACATCGGTTAATAAAACCAAAGTATGCAAGCTTCGACGATCCATATATGGACTAAAGCAAGCATCCAGGAGCTGGAACATCCGTTTTGATGAGACAATCAAAGAGTTTGATTTCTCACAAAATCCTGACGAACCTTATGTGTACAAGAAGGTTAGTGGGAGTGCAGTCGTATTACTAGTGTTATATGTCGATGACATATTACTTATAGGAAACGATATATCAGTCTTACAGTTAGTTAAAATTTGGTTGTCCAAAACTTTCTCCATGAAAGACCTGGGAGAAGAAACCTATATCCTTGGGATTGGAATCTATAGAGATAGATCAAAACGGTTGCTTGGTCTTTCGCAGTCTATATATATTGACCGAGTGCTAGAAAGGTTTAGCATGTCAGAATCCAAGAAAGGTTACCTTCCCATCAGGCATGGGATCAACCTTTCGAAGTCTATGTGTCCGCGCACAGAAGATGAGAGGATTTGCATGAATAAGATTCCTTATGCATCCGCGATAGGATCTATCATGTATGTTATGTTATGTACTAGGCCCGATGTATCGTATGCTCTGAGCGTCACAAGTAGATACCAGTCTGATCTAGGAATGGATCATTGGGCGGCTGTCAAGACAATCCTCAAGTACTTAAGAAACACTAAGGATGTGTTCCTAATATATGGAGAAGGTGATATGGTAATACGTGGGTATACAGATGCCAGTTCCAGACAGATAAGGATGACTCCAAATCTCAGTCCGGATACGTATTTATTTTGAATAGAGGCACAATAAGTTGGAAGAGTTCCAAGCAAGACACCGTAGCGGATTCTACCACGGAAGCGGAATATATTGCAGCTTCGGAAGCAGCAAAGGAAGCAGTCTGGATCATGAAGTTTGTCTCAGAACTTGGTGTGGTTCCAACCATTGATGAAGCAATACCGGTTTACTACGACAACAATGGAGCTATTGCACAAGCGAAGGAACCAAGGTCTCATCAGCAATACAAACATGTGCTTCGCCGCTATCATCTGATCAGAGAGATTATAAGTAGGAATGATATACAAATTGAGAAAATTTCTACTGAAAGGAATTTAGCGAATCCTTTAACTAAGGCCTTGCCTCAAAGTAAGTTTGAGGGTTATGTTAGAGCCTGTGGTATTGGGTACCGTAGCGATTGGCATTAGGCTAAGTGGGAGTTTGTTATTGATATGAGAGAAGTGTCCTAAGGCAATCGCCTTATGATTGTAATCATTTATTCTAATAAATGAATATTCACTATTTGAGTATACATGTTTATGTATTTGATTGAGATCTTAAACTCATTTACTGAATGCCCGCAATACAATTCACAGCATGAGAGAATTTGTGATGAATTCACAACTAGTGATTATCTCTACATGTGCAATTGTGAAGTATTGAAATTGTCCCTAGTCGATGAATTGATAAATACTGACACTATTAATTCTGTTGAGACTAGCATGGGTTATTCTCTAATCAGCTGACTCTCACTGGCTAGTGACATTGGGATGTCCGGAGATAAACATGAATGCTAGTTAAGGGAACTAGTTCATTGGAGTGACTGGCTGTAAAACTTCATATGGTAGTCTATATATAGATATGTCAATGAAGTTGTTACTGAAGCTTAAGTGCGATGTTCCTTTGACTTGCGGTGTTCAAGTCATCTTGGTCATGGAGACTTATACTTTGACATCTTAAGCAAGCATCTCCAAGGAGGTGTGGACCCAGGATAATTGGGTATAAGCCGCAGTGCCTGAAGATGTTTGAACAGCCTACAAAGGATTCACCACTCCTTGCGAGGAGATGTATACCCAAGGCCTATCGTCGGATTGTTACTCGAAGCCTCTGGCTAGAGCTTGACATGTTCAAAGTATAAATCTCTTAAATACATGAGAGTAATTAAAATCCGTAGGACGAGAAAACGTTACATGGGTTAGGTGTGACGTAGTCAGCCGAGTGGGGACTGACACACATAGACCATGTCCTGAACCAAGTGGGTATAAGATGGTGAAGGGAATGGGGCACGATTCATTATAGTTGCTAAAGGGTTTCAGAATTGTTTCTGAGGTCAACCGTGATCTTTCGATTAATTGGGGATCATGATGTACTACTAGGTGCCACTCATGATCGTTCTATAATTGATTAATTATAGATGTCCAAAATAAATCGAAAGCCTATTTAGTCACATGCATTACGAGTAATCCGAGAGATTTAAAACGAGTTAAAAATTTGATTGTGTATTTGATTGAGATCTTAAACTCATTTACTGAATGTCCGCAATACAATTCACAACATGAGAGAATTTGTGATGAATTCACAACTAGTGATTATCTCTACATGTGCAATTGTGAAGTATTGAAATTGTCCCTAGTACATGAATTGATAAATACGGGCACTATCAATTCAGTTGAGACTAGCATGGGTTATTCTCTAATCAGCTGATTCTCACTGGCTGGTGACATTGAGATGTTCGGAAGATAAACATGAATGCTAGTTAAGGGAACTAGTTTATTGGAGTGACTGGCTGTAAAACTTCATATGGTAGTCTACATATAGATATGTCATTGAATCTCTTACTGCAGCTTAAGTGCGATGTTCCTTTGACTTGCGGTGTTCAAGTCATCTTGGTCATGGAGACTTATACTTTGACATCTTAAGCAAGCGTCTCCAAGGAGGTGTGGACCCAGGATGATTGGGTATAAGCCGAAGTGCCCGAAGATGTTTGAACAGCCTACAACGAATTCACTACTCCTTGCAAGGAGATGTATACCCGAGGCCTATCGTCGGATTGTTACTCGAAGCCTCTGGCCAGAGCATGACATGTTCAGAGTATGAATCTCTTAAATACATGAGAGTAATTAGAATCCGTAGGACGAGAAAAACATTACTTGGGCTAGGTGTGACGTAGTCAGCCTATTGGGGACTGACACACATAGACCATGTCCTGAACCTAGTGGGTATAAGATGGTGAAGGGAATGGGGCACGATTCATTATAGCTGCTGAAGGGTTTCAGAATTGTTTCTGAGGTCAACCGTTGATCTTTCGATTAATTGGGGATCATGATGTACTACTAGGTGCCACTCATGATCGCTCTATAATTAATTGATTAATTATAGACGACCAACATAAATTGAAAGCCTATTTAGTCACACGCACTACGAGTAATCTGAGAGATTTAAAACGAGTTAAAAATTAGATTTTCCAATCAAGAGAGATTAAGTTTGGTTGAGCCAAACGATAAGTCGAATCTGAATTTTTAAGAGACGCATCGGAAGCGTAAAATGGCTAAGTCTTTTGAAGACTTAATAGAAGAATTAAATAAGTTTAATTCATTGGGGCATGGCTTGGATGGGCCGGCCAAAGAGGGCCACCATCCTTTTTGCTTGGCCGGCCACAACAAAGGGAGAGAACCAAGTTTTTGGTTCAATTTAAAAAATAAACCAAGTGTGGTTTGTTTTATAAAATTATGGATGATATAAATTTTTATATAATAAACCAAGGTTTGGTTTATTTTTCATGGAAATTAAAATGAACCATGGATTCATTTACCATGATAAGGAAATTTATTCCATAGGAGAGAAGAGACTTGATTGATTTTTTATCATGTATTAAAATATGATTTTAACCATCATATAAAATCAAACTTATCATGATGGAATAAGTTATTCCATATTTGAGAGGCTTGATGGTTGAGAGGCCACTATATAAATGACCCAAGACAAGGCTTGGGTGATAATCAATGAGATGAATGCATAGGCTCTCTCCCTCTCTTTCTCTCCTTCTCTTCTCCCCTTCTTGCCGTGCGCCAACCCGCCCCAAGAAGGAGCACCAGCCGGCCGCCCCTGCCCTTTCCCTGCCGACCACCACCTGCTGCCGGAGAAGGAAGCTCCGGCCATCTCTTGGACGGAAGGTGCTGCCGGAATTAGAGTTTGCCGCAAGGATCTTTTTGCCGCAAGCCTCTTCTTTTGCTTCTCCGGAATTTTGATTCCGGCCATCCTTTTGTGGTTAGTCTTCCGACTTCTCTCTTGGTTTTTCTTGTCGCGTTCTCAGAGAATCTAGTAGTTCTCGAGAACACGAAACTCGTGGCTTTGCGAAGTCATCCCGAAGATACTCGGCGTGGACGCGAATAGAGGCGGAGCTTCCAAAGGACGCTTACGGTTGGATCTCGTCCCTTCCTTCGAGTTACGCGAGGTAATACGTAAATTAGTTTATATTTCTGCAAAATTTCAAATATATGATCATGTTTACACAAGATAAAATTGCATGCTTAAATGTGTGGTTAAATGATTTAGAGAAATTATTTATGCTAAACCTTCCGCTGCACATAATTAATTTTGAAATTACGAACCCGCATCCATGTCAACATGCACCCGGTCCCAACAGGGGAGAGCAGGAAAATGGACAACGTCGCTCTGAACGCGAGGAGAAACCAGATCGTGGAGGAGTCATCAACAGACGATGAAAATATAACGGAGATGGTAAAAAGACTTAAAAGTTTCTTTAAAAAGGCTAATAAAATTTTAAAGTTTTAGGGCAAAAGACGATCTCCAAAGAAACGTACAGTCCGATACTATAACTGCAAAGAGGAGGGTCATCTAAAAGTCCAGTGTCCCAGACTCATGAACTAACTAAAGAAGAAGAAGGTGCTGAAAGCCACCTAGGATAAGACCTCGTCCGATGAATTGGAAACTGAAGAATACACTAGACTTGCGCTGATGACAAGTAATCAAAAGGAGCACACTGATAAAGGGGGAGCTACATTATAAGAAAGTAGCGACGAAGGGGAAGTTCCTCTATTTTCAAGTGACCCGATAAATGAGGTATGTCTTCTCCCTCATAATCAATTATATTCAGGAATAAAAGCGATGTTTAAAGCTAACTGTAAATTAGAAAAAGAGAATCAAGAATTGAAAAGAAATTGACTAGTGCATGTTCTTCTATTTCTAATAATTTGAAAAATGAAAATGTTAATTTGTGAAACTTAGTTAAAAAATTATAATTTGATATTGCATGCTTACAGTAAAAGAAAAATAGTTATCCTGATAATTTAAATTAATATATTAAAAATCACAGAGGCCAACTCAGAAAAGTGCTCAAGAACTATATATATTCCTTCTAAATTTTTAATTAATCCCATAGATAGAAACTTATTTTAGGTTTCTAAGTCATTTCTAAATTAATTTTCAGTTATGATATGTTTTAGTCCTATCTAGAAATATACTAACATTTTTTTGTCAACAATTTTTTTTCCTTCATTATTAACCTTCTTTGAAAAATAAACATCAATCACATTTTACATTCATAAAATTATGTTCATATTTTTTTCTCAATATATGAATATTTTTTCTACTTACTGTGAATTTTTGAGATTTTTTACAAATATTTTTCGAATATTCATGATTTTTCATTTGAAATTTAAATATTAAATATTAAAAATAGATAAAAAAAATTATCTTCCCAAATCCAATTTTTCTAGATCTAGATATGACTAGTAGACTTTATTAAAATTTTATTCTAATTTTTTGAAGTGTTTTTAAATATTTATCTTTAAAAATTCTACTCTATTAGTATTTGTTTTATTTTTGGACTTAGACAATGTTTCTAAAGTTAAAAAGTTTTGTACAAACTCAAAACTCTATTTTTCAGTTATACAAAAATATTCAGATTTTTCTAACATATTTTCAATTCTCTATTAATGTTTGTATTGGAATTTGATTTTAGATTTTAAATTTTGATAGAAATTTTTTTTATCAAATCCATTTTTTTTAGATTTATTCTTAATCTATTGACTTTAATATAATTTTGTCCAATTTTTTTTATATAATGTCAATTTTTTAAAATTCAATCTTCAAAAATTTTAATATTTTAATATTTAATTTATTTTCGATCACAGAAAATTTATTTTAGTTCGAAAATTTTTGACCTGTTGTCAAATATTTTATTATAATTGCACAAAAATCTTCAAATTTTCCAATAATTTTTTTTATCGGAATTTAATTTTTTTACTTTGAAAATGCTTAGAAAATTTGGATATATTTCTATTAGCAATTCATATTTTTCATTCCCTTTTCCTATTATTTTTGTGTGCTCTAATTTTTTGCTATGATCAAATGGGGAGAGTAACTTAAGTTCAGGGGGAGGTTGTGGTATTAATTGTAAATATTTCTTTTATACTTAATTGTCTTCGTTAGTGTTATTATTTATTTTAACCCTAACTAAACTTGGATTGATGTATATAAAAAAAAGGAATGATTGTTGGTGCCCTGGTTGGTTTTGATATGATCAACCAAGTTAGGTTAGGTCCTGTTATGGTTTTGATACCTCTGTCTAAGTGTGCAGGAGCTTAGGAGCGGAGAAAGTCGAGCGTAAGACTCAGTAACGAGAATGATTGTATGGGGAATTGAGCTAACGAGCTCAGTGCATCTGAGGGACGCAGAAGCTACGGAAGAGTACACTGGTGGAGTGCAAAGGACGTGCGCGACGTCCGAGGGATGAAAAGCTTGGAGGAAAACGCTCGAGGGGCAAATGGCCAGAATAGGATTCGAGTGAGTCTAACTCCAGTTGGTCCGAAATCACCCATGAAGACCCCGTTGGAGACTGGTCAGCAACTTGCTGACCAAAAATCACTCGGGCGCTCCTATGCTTACAGGTACTCGAGAACAACTTTTATCCACCCAACTAGTTGTTTGCGAACATTGCACATCGGATAATGCACAAGCCACGTGTCAGACGCCCTCAACCACTCGGGCACCCCTATAGTGTAGTGTCAGCAATTGGATAAAATTGACCGGGGCTATAAATAGGTCACCAGAGCTCAATTCCAAATCATCCATCAAAGCATATGAATTTTTTCTTGTTTGTTAGCTTCTGTTTTGTGCTACAAAATATGTAAAAGGTTTTTCCGCTTGAAAGAGATTTTGATAGTGAGCTTCAACCATTTGAATTAGCAACCACCCAAGTTGCAACCAAGTAACTTTTTATGTCTTAGTCTTTTACTAGTTTAATTAATTTATGTTTATTTTAATTTATTGTTGCAACTAATATGAAATCTTTGTGAGCCGCACAAATAATTTGTTTTATTTTAAGGGGCAATTCACCCCCTCTTGCCGGTCCACATCGATCTAACACTTTGATTGCCAAAACCACAGTTCCACTTGGAAGCAAAAATGAAGTGTTAAAAATGATTAAGCGTAGTTCGAGTTGGTAAAAGGTAATATATTCACCCTTGAGCCCCATCAATCAGTCCCAAAATCAACACGGGAGAGTAAATTACGGAGACTACTAGTCTGGATGTTGTGACTAGTGCGTGGGAAGGATGGGCATACTAGTTTGAGCAACTTGCTTATGTGATAGCAATTTTCTGTTGTAACGCCCGCTTTTTTTTTCTTCCATAAAGTGGCGTTACGCTAAACATACATGTACATATATAACATCTTAATGCAGCGGAATAATAATTTTTTTTCTTATTCTACACATGCTTTTAACCATGCCACTAGTACATAAATCATATACACATGCCTAAGTTATCATTCATGGACATTGTGACATTATACTTAACATATTACCAGCATACATAGCATCATGATATCAACTTTCCATAACTTATCCATAAGCATTCCAGGTAGCAAGTAGTTTATTCATAAACTTCATGAATAGTAAGTTGTTTCTTAGGCATAACTATGATAAGTTGAGCATAAAACCAAAATAAGCATTTTCAGAGCACAAAACATGCGATAAGTGAAATGAGAGGAATCCTTGGCCATGTCACTACCACACACACATGTTCTCGCCTCTCCTGCTGCTTCCCTTAGTAATCTCTTGCTTGATCTGCGGTATAAGAAAAATAAGACTATAAGCACATAGGCTTAGTAAGACCCTTTCCTACTCACAAAAATCCATACGTCACATAAACATAAACATAATGCTTCAATCCTACATATCATAGCATACTTCTTATCATAAACATAAACACAATAATGACATCATTCTTAGCATGAACATAAATAAAATCATGACATCATAATTTAGCATGAACACAAATAAAATCATGGCATCATAATTTAGCATGAACATAAATAAAAATGACATCATAATTACTGAACATAAATCATGGCATCATAATTTAGCATGAACATAAATAAAATCATCATAAAAATAAAAAAAAATATGGCATCATAATTTAACATGGACATAAACATAATCATTTCCACAAACATACTTTGCCTTAACATACTTTGCATAAACATATATCGCATAAACATACCTTGCATAACCCTACTTTGCATACACATACTTATCATAAACATAATGCATAACATGGATGGATGCATGCGGCAAATGCATATATCATAAGGATGCTTAGTTTAAAATCATACTTTTAAATATTTAAACATAATCATAACATCATAGGGGCCCTGGCTTGTACCACATTCATACATCATATGCGCGCATCCCTAAGTAAATACGAGGTAGCTAATCTCGACCTACTAGGGTAAGGACAGCTTCATCGGTAGTCCCCGAACCGTGGGCAGCTTCATCGGTAGTCCAGAACCGTGGACAGCTTCATCGGTAGTCCAGAACCGTGGACAGCTTCATCGGTAGTCCAGAACCGTGGACCTTACTTAGGTCTGGTACAAGCCCATTCATAAAATAAAATACTTTCACATGCTTCTTTATTCATAAAACATTCATAGCATAATCATTCATTCTTAATGCTTAACATCATCATTATGACTTGAAGGCATGAATCTTATCTTCATTCATCATTTTCATTCCATATCATCATTATGCCTCGAAGGCATGAACTTTAACTTCATTCATCATTTTCATCCATAACATGACATGCATACATATCTTTCATAATCATACATATCATTCATAGATCATGGCATACATACATATCATTCCTATCTCATGGCATACCTACATAATTAGCATCATAATTTATAAAAACATACATGGTCATGATACATAGGAAAACATGCCTAGATCCTTTCATACATGATACATTTCCTTAGGTTCATAGCACATGGTCTAAACATTTATGAATCATCATAACAAATGACCTAACATACAAGTCATGACCCATAAGCTAGGGTTTTGATTGGCATAAAGATTCTTCCAACATACTTAAACATATACATACATCATAGTACCTTATAAACATGCATTCTTGTGGTCTTAACCCACTCCAAACCCTTGGTTATGGCCTTGGCCGAAACCCTAAGGAACCCTAGGTCCATGGAAAAATTCATATAGATCACCAATAACATCCCATACAAAACATAAAATGCCATAAAAAACATTTGATCCCCTAATTAAGGCTAACCCTAATCCCTTAACCCTAGATTTGCTCTTGGCCGAAACCTAAAGGTCCATAAAATTCATGGAAAAATTCTTATAAAACATAATTACTATCCATCATATCATAGGGAAACAAAATTAACATGTTGAATGGTTAGATCAAGGTCAAACCATGGATTAGGGTTCTTGGCCGAAATTTATAAGAACTATTAAGCATGTAAGAATTCATATGAATCACTACTAACATCACTTACATCATAAGGAGACATAAGAACCATCATTAGAGAGTTAAAACTAATCCTAGCCATGGAAACTTGGAGGTGGCCGAAACCCTAAGTCCTCCTTCATGGATTTTTCATCTTAGATCTCAAACAAAAAGCTTAGATCATATCCATATCAATAAAAACCATTACACCACAGGTGAGGGGGTCTTACCTTAGACTATCTTGATTTTAGACCTTAGATTTGAGAGAAGGATGAAGACCTTGTTGCCGTTTGACCACCTCTAACCTTTGTAACCTTGAACAAAACCTTGGATCTTGAAGGAGAAGCCTTCTTGGGAACTTTTCCCAAGAGAAAATCCCCCCTTGGGGTTTCGGCTAGGATGAAGAAGGAGGAGGGAGAAGGGTGGACTTGGTGGAAGAAGAAAAGTAACCCCCATGCCACCTCTTTATACCACATTAAGGAGGCAAGTGAAGAGTCATGGTGTCTTTTCCCTTCATGACTCTTCATTTTCCCCTAAGCCTTAACTAAAATTCACTTCATCCTCTACTAGCACTCCCTTGCTAGGTGAATTAGTTAGTACATGCATGGTGGTACCATAGGTCCAAGGTTCAATCCTTGGTCCATGCACTTTATTTTTATTTTGTTTTTATTTTATTTTCCATTATTTCCGAAAATTCTCCTAAAAATCCCCCATAATTATGCTAATATTCCTAATTAAAATCCATTTATATTTATATTAAATTTTTCCCAAAATCTACCAATAACCATGGTACTAAAAAGCCCATATAAGACCCATTAGTACTTAGTTTCTCATTTCAAATGAGAAAGATCATGGATTTCTAGGCTATGATTCATACTAATATCTCTAGGTCCCTCAAAAAATTATCTAGACATGATCAATATTTTAAAGAAAATATTAAGAGAATTTTTCGGGTCGTTACAATCCCCCATACCTCGTGAAAGTTCGTCCTCGAACTTAGAATAACTCCGGGTACTTGCGTCTCATCTCGTCCTCGCGTTCCCAGTAGCTTCCTCGAACCGTTGACTTTGCCATAGGACCTTGACTAAGGGTACCTCCTTGCTCCTTAGCTCCTTAACTTCCCGGTGCAAGATATGGATAGGTCGACTTTCATAACTTAGGTCCTCCTGAACTTGTACTGTCTGTGGCTCGATCACTTGATCCATGTCCGGAATACACTTCTTAAGCATTGACACATGGAACACATTATGAATAGCTGACATCTACTGAGGCAGCTCCAGCTCATATGCCACCTTGCCAACTCGCTTCTGGATCAGGTATGGTCCCACATATCGCGGATTCAGTTTTCCTCTCTTTCCAAATCTTGTTACTCCTTTCATAGGAGCCACTTTGAGGAACACTAAATCTCCAACATTAAATTCCAGTGGTCTACGCCGGACATCTGCATAACTCTTCTGCTGGCTCTGAGCAGCTTCTATCCGTTGTTGAATATTCTGTATAACTCGGGTGGTGTTGTCGATAACATTCGTTGTGAGCCCCATCTCCTTCTTTTCACCACCTTCGTACCAACAGATCGGAGACCTACATCTCCTCCCGTACAAAGCTTCATAAGGTGTCATTCCGATAGTAGCTTGGTAGCTATTATTGTAAGCGAATTCCGCTAAACATAGACATCGGCACCAGCTCCCTTTGAAATCCAAGGCACAAGCTCGCAACATGTCCTCCAGCACTTGATTCACTCGTTCAGTTTGCCCGTCAGTCTGAGGGTGAAAGGCGGTGCTGAATCGTAGTTTAGTGCCGAGAGACTTCTGAACACACTCCCAAAAATTTGAGGTAAAGCGACCATCCCTATCTGAGATGATGGTCTTGGGAACTCCATGAAGCCTGATTATCTCCTTGGCATATAATTAGCTAGTGTCATTAATACTCCTTGATCCATGATATAATTATATGCATAAATCTTAATGATTTACTCATTTTAATCATGGGTAAACCTAATAATAGTATGTTTCCGAAATATTAGTTCTCATCCTGAGTTGCGAATTATATTAATCATATGGTTATTATAGGATAGGTGAGATCCTATTTATTATTATATTACCATAAAATAACTTAAGGTAATCTTATATATTATATAAAATAACTTAAGGTAATCTTATATATCATATAGTGGAATATTCGTTGATAATACTAATATATTTATTTATTTATTTTAATTAGTATGAAGATATAGTGGGCCCATAATCTATAATAAGGGTTAATATAATTAGGACCCTACCCTATGCGCACCAACCTAAGTTATACCGTATGACTTATACTATTAATTATATCAGTATTAGTATCATGGAACTAATGTTATACGCTAACATAGGTGAGAGTGTTATAATCTTATGTGTATAAGCTATCAGAAAATTTTCTACATGTGACTACATTATAGGTTATCATAAATTATAGTTTTATATATATATATATATACATTATAGATATAATACCTATAACTGCTTATGGGATAATATGCGTAAGTGATAACTTATAGGTTGGAAGGATACAGGTCAATCTGTCTGTAGGCTCATATCCAGAACCTATATAATCGGTAAACTAGTATAGTCATATTTACACTAATTCTTATATTAATACACACTCTCATATTATGATCATTGGCTTTATATAATATAATTATATTACATAATTGGTAACTCATATAATGTACAGGTTATATAATCATTACGTTAACACTAGGTTCACCTTAATTACTAACGTTATGATGGTAGTCCATTCATACCATGTTTATGAACAAAGGTTTCTCTTTTTTTCACAAATTTATTCATCAAATCTTATAAGTCTATATACAAAAACTATCCGAACTCAGTGAACTAGATGGGCTGCCATCATGCCCATAATGAAAAATATCATAACGGTGACTATCACCCCCTCGTTCATCTCCCCTTGGCCTGCCTCAGGATCTTCTACCGTCTCCATCGGATCCTCCTCTTCTATCTCAGGAACCTCCTCGGCCACTTCGGGATCCTCCTCAAGCATCCCGGGGTCTTCCTCAAACATCTCTTCCCCGGGCATCTCGGGGTCCTCCTCGATCATCTCCGAACCTTCCTCGATCATCTCGGGATCCTCCTCATGCATCTCGGGATCCTCCTCAAACATCTCGGGATCCTCCTCATGCATCTCGGGATCCTCCTCAGAGCCCCCCAGATCCTCCGAAAACTCATGCTGAAGAAGTTTCCTACATAGTTCCGTATAGGAGATACGACATCCATGCTGCCCCAGATCTGATAAGCAACCTCTCTCGCACGGTTGGGCAATGAACGAAGCAGAGCTCCAATCCTATGGTCATTTATGATTGGAAACCCTTCCTGCTCGAGTTTCCAGAATAGCCGGTCCAACTTCCCCATATTGCCCTGAATCCCAAGGACCGGACTATACTCCACCTCTTCTATTTGCTCCATCAACTCACGACTCCGCCCATGGTAACGACTCGTGGTGCCGATCTCACGCAACATCTGGAATTGAAAAAAAACGACACAGTCAGTACAAAACTGACAAAACCAGTACAAAACTAGTTTTTTTTTTTCAATTCACAAATATATACAGAGAGAAGCACCCAAATAAAAATCAGTTTCCTTTATCCTAATAGTTACAACAATAAAGTTTCTCCCTATTTCTACCGCATATCCACTTCTGAAGTATCTGCTTCCATAAAAAGAATATCGTTCATAGTTACATATTCTAAAGTACTTTTCATCATAAAACATCGTTCATACTTGCATATTCTAAAATCATAAAGTATCCTAAAAGTGCTTACTATCATAAGATATACAGAGAGGTACTTACTTGGAAGCGGCAGGAAGAAGGCTTGATGTGTGTGTAGTGAGATGGCAACTACTCTGATACCAACCTGTAACGCCCGCTTTTTTTTTCTTCCATAAAGCGGCGTTACGCTAAACATACATGTACATATATAACATCTTAATGCAGCGGGATAATAATTTTTTTTCTTATTCTACACATGCTTTTAACCATGCCACTAGTACATAAATCATATACACATGCCTAAGTTATCATTCATGGACATGGTGACATTATACTTAACATATTACCAACATACATAGCATCATGATATCAACTTTCCATAACTTATCCATAAGCATTCCAGGTAGCAAGTAGTTTATTCATAAACTTCATGAATAGTAAGTTGTTTCTTAGGCATAACTATCATAAGTTGAGCATAAAACCAAAATAAGCATTTTCAGAGCACAAAACATGCGATAAGTGAAATGAGAGGAATCCTTGGCCATGTCACTACCACACACACATGTTCTCGCCTCTCCTGCTGCTTCCCTTAGTAATCTCTTGCTTGATCTGCGGTATAAGAAAAATAAGACTATAAGCACATAGGCTTAGTAAGACCCTTTCCTACTCACAAAAATCCATACGTCACATAAACATAAACATAATGCTTCAATCCTACATATCATAGCATACTTCTTATCATAAACATAAACACAATCATGGCATCATTCTTAGCATGAACATAAATAAAATCATGGCATCATAATTTAGCATGAACATAAATAAAATCATGGCATCATAATTTAGCTTGAACATAAAATCATGGCATCATAATTTAGCATGAACATAAATAAAATTATGGCATCATAATTAACATGAACATAAATAAAATCATGGCATCATAATTTAACATGGACATAAACATAATCATTTCCACAAACATACTTTGCCTTAACATACTTTGCATAAACATATATCGCATAAACATACCTTGCATAACCCTACTTTGCATACACATACTTATCATAAACATAATGCATAACATGGATGGATGCATGCGGCAAATGCATATATCATAAGGATGCTTAGTTTAAAATCATACTTTTAAATATTTAAACATAATCATAACATCATAGGGGCCCTGGCTTGTACCACATTCATACATCATATGCGCGCATCCCTAAGTAAATACGAGGTAGCTAATCTCGACCTACTAGGGTAAGGACAGCTTCATCGGTAGTCCCCGAACTGTGGGCAGCTTCATCGGTAGTCCAGAACCGTGGACAGCTTCATCGGTAGTCCAGAACCGTGGACAGGGTCATCGGTAGTCCAGAACCGTGGACCTTACTTAGGTCCGGTACAAGCCCATTCATAAAATAAAATACTTTCACATGCTTCTTCATTCATAAAACATTCATAGCATAATCATTCATTCTTAATGCTTAACATCATCATTATGCCTTGAAGGCATGAATCTTATCTTCATTCATCATTTTCATTCCATATCATCATTATGCCTCGAAGGCATGAACTTTAACTTCATTCATCATTTTCATCCATAACATGACATGCATACATATCTTTCATAATCATACATATCATTCATAGATCATGGCATACATACATATCATTCCTATCTCATGGCATACCTACATAATTAGCATCTTAATTTATAAAAACATACATGGTCATGATACATAGGAAAACATGCCTAGATCCTTTCATACATGATACATTTCCTTAGGTTCATGGCACATGGTCTAAACATTTATGAATCATCATAACAAATGACCTAACATACAAGTCATGACCCATAAGCTAGGGTTTTGATTGGCATAAAGATTCTTCCAACATACTTAAACATATACATACATCATAGTACCCTATAAACATGCATTCTTATGGTCTTAACCCACTCCAAACCATTGGTTATGGCCTTGGCCGAAACCCTAAGGAACCCTAGGTCCATGGAAAAATTCATATTGATCACCAATAACATCCCATACAAAACATAAAATGCCATAGAAAAACATTTGATACCCTAATTAAGGCTAACCCTAATCCCATAACCCTAGATTTGCTCTTGGCCGAAACCTAAAGGTCCATAAAATTCATGGAAAAATTCTTATAAAACATAATTACTATCCATCATATCATAGGGAAACAAAATTAACATGTTGAATGGTTAGATCAAGGTCTAACCATGGATTAGGGTTCTTGGCCGAAATTTATAAGAACTATTAAGCATGTAAGAATTCATATGAATCACTACTAACATCACTTACATCATAAGGAGACATAAGAACCATCATTAGAGAGTTAAAACTAATCCTAGCCATGGAAACTTGGAGGTGGCCGAAACCCTAAGTCCTCCTTCATGGATTTTTCATCTTCGATCTCAAACAAAAAGCTTAGATCATATCCATATCAAGAAAAACCATTACACCACAGGTGAGGGGGTCTTACCTTAGACTATCTTGATTTTAGACCTTAGATTTGAGAGAAGGATGAAGACCTTGTTGCCGTTTGACCACCTCTAACCTTTGTAACCTTGAACAAAACCTTGGATCTTGAAGGAGAAGCCTTCTTGGGAACTTTTCCCAAGAGAAAATCCCCCCTTGGGGTTTCGGCTAGAATGAAGAAGGAGGAGGGTGAAGGGTGGACTTAGTGGTGGAAGAAAAGTAACCCCCATGCCACCTCTTTATACCACATTTAGGAGGCAAGTGAAGAGTCATGGTGTCTCTTCCCTTCATGATTCTTCATTTTCCCCTAAGCCTTAACCAAAATCCACTTCATCCTCTACTAGCACTCCCTTGCTAGGTGAATTGGTTAGTATATGCATAGTGGTACCATAGGTCCAAGGTTCAATCCTTGGTCCATGCACTTTATTTTTATTTTGTTTTTATTTTATTTTCCATTATTTCCGAAAATTCCCCTAAAAATCCCCCATAATTATGCTAATATTCCTAATTAAAATCCATTTATATTTATATTAAATTTTGCCCTAAATTTACCAATAACCATGGTACTAAAAAGCCCATATAAGACCCATTAGTACTTAGTTTCTCAATTTAAATGAGAAAGATCATGGATTTCTAGGCTAAGATTCGTACTAATATCTCTAGGTCCCTCAAAAAATTATCTAGACATGATCAATATTTTAAAGAAAATATTAAGAGAATTTTCCGGGTCGTTACATCTGTTCTTCTTATAATCAAAAAGAGACTTTCACTTGACAATAGTGGAAGAACAACTAATTTTTTTTCAAAGCCCTCTTTGAATTGCCCCAGGCTCTAGTATAGCGGAAGGGTGATTAGTTGTTATCCTAGGCATCCACGGTTTCATCCTAACTACAACATATTTTGTAAGAATTTTTTTCTAAATAAGGCGGGAACTTTGGGATACTAGGGCTTCTGGACTGCCCACAACGAACAATTCCCGATTTATCCTAGCAAAATATGACAAACTTTCGTGAACCAACCAATTGTCCAGGTTCACTGTTCATCATTTTTTTCCCCCAAGCCCTCTTTGAATTATTCGCCAACACTTTATTGTCAATGTCCATTCCATTGCTATATATTCACCCTTCCAACTCACCTCGTCCTACAAGATATCAACTAAGAAGAACATAAACTTTAAGGTAAGCAAACCAGGCGAACACCGTCTATGTCTAAAATTAATCAGATAATACTTAAATTATATATGAAAAAAGCCTAACGTTTTTTTTTAAAACAAAAAGTTGAAGCCTTGATGTTGTCCTTGCACATTTAACCTCATGCTTTGTCAGGGTGACAACTACTTGCTTCAATAATATATTGCATTTGCATTAGACAACAATTAAAGATAACAACAGCGACTTCCACTATCTGCCTATATCTGACTTGCCATGCAAATTCAACTCATGATCAGCCATCTAAAACTTTTCCAAGTACTTATCCTAATGCTTACCAGTACCAACTAATCTCAACTTGATGGGTGGTGACGAGTTCTGACCAAATATCCATCCTTAAACAGTCTCAAATCTGCACTTTTCTTTTGTTCTAATTCCCACTTTGTCTAGTACGGCTGTGCACGGTTCATCAACTGTATAAACTATCCTTAAATTCCCGAAACTTTAACTCAGTGGAGTCACCAAACAAATCCTTTAGAGCTTCTTAATCAGAGTTGGAGTTGGATTAAGGTTAATTAGCCAGTCGAGACGCACCATTCTTATTCGAGACGATGTTCAGATAAAGGAGACACCCTAGCTGTTCAATTCTGCCAATGTTTTTTTTTAAACATCATTTATTTTTTTTGTTTAGAATGAAAAGTAGCTAGGGTAATTTGGCTATTGGGATGTGATGAGGGAGTCACTATCTGTTGCTGGTGGGTTCCTTGTTCTCCACCGAAAACGGACGTCATTTTTAATCTTGAATTTACTGAATCTCTTTACAAAATTAAAGGAGCAAAGCAGCAGTGCTCGAGGACTAGGTGTTGAATTGTTAGAGTCATCATCTTGCTCGCCAAAAGTGATCAGGATTAAGGATCAGAGACATGGAATTCCAGCGTCGCCTGCTCTTTTCAGCCCCACTCCATTATGTTTCTATTTAACTCTTTCCTCTGGTCAATCAATCTTTTTTCTCATCTTCTGCGTATGAAGAGAAGCAGGGGATTCAGGCTGGGGCGGTGCCTCAGCGGAGTGTGGCGGCGGCTCTTCCGCCGCCGGCGCAGGCGCTACCTCCGCCTTGACCGCGCCGCCGCAAACTCCCTCTCGCGAGCAAGCTGCCTCCCGGTGAGGGCGAAACTCTGCGACTGGGGCCGCCTCATCGCCCGCCGCTTCGGCCGGAATCCCGGCCGCGAGGCGGCCCCGCGGCTGGAGGAGGAGATGGAAAGCAGGCGGCCGCCTCCAAAGGGGCACCTGGCGGTGTATGTTCGGTGCGAGAACGAGGGCGGGCCGCCGCGAAGGTACACAGTTCCCGTAATCTACTTCAACCACCCTCTGTTCGCGGAGCTGCTGCGGGAGGCGGAGGAGGAGTTCGGGTTCCACCACGCCGGCGGCATCACGATTCCCTGCCCCGCCGCTAAGTTCGAGAGCGTAAGGACTCGGATCGCAGCCGCCGGTAACAGGTTCTCATAGATACGTCCGTAACATGAATGGACTGGACCTTTGTCTGATTGTCTCATCTACCGCGCTTTTT
Source organism: Boesenbergia rotunda (assembly GCA_024364735.1). Classification (NCBI taxonomy): domain Eukaryota; kingdom Viridiplantae; phylum Streptophyta; class Magnoliopsida; order Zingiberales; family Zingiberaceae; genus Boesenbergia; species Boesenbergia rotunda. The sequence continues at coordinate 50,378 of JAGFNQ010008673.1, read as the reverse complement.
CGTATCTAATCATTCTCATTGTACAATGTTGTGTTTGTGACGATTTGCTTATTTCTACGCCCCCATCTTGTTTTATATATATATATATATAAAACTTCTTTTGGATGAACTATCGAATCAAATTTGAGTTGAGTTGATGATTTAATTTTGATGTCTTTCTCAAATAAAAGTTGGCAGCTTCAATCTGTTAATCATGAATAGGTAATTTGAATCGGATCACTAATGGATACAGAAAGACCACGTGTAATTAAGGAGCGGGCGTAGATGAGTTTCTGCTAGCATAGTAATCCGTTGGACGTAGATACAATTTTTCAAATTTTTTGATTCCTTAGAATTTTTTTTTGTTTTCAGTGGTATAAAAATTCCGCTGTGCCTAGATATCTTATCTGCTTCTCCAGAAAAATAAATATCTCCGAAAAATATTTTTAGTTCAATATTTTTTTTCTCTCCGGGTGGACTAATTCACCTACTCGACTTAAACATATTAATCATCTTGTCGTCTCATCTGTCCCAGCTTTATTAAGATGATTTATGTCATAATAGAGATCTGTGGTTGGATTCTAAGATATTGTATATTTTACTGATATGTTTCCTCTCAATAGGGCACGAATGTTGGATTTTTAGACTATCTACTGTGAGTGTTTTTCGATTTATCCTGATTGTCGATGAAAAACTTTTGTATCCGGGTCAGTCGTTCGAGGTTGGACGTTATCAACCTCGTTAAAGATGATTTAATTTAAATCTGGATGAGTTAGGGAGCATAGGATATAAGATAGTGGTGTAAAAAGATTCATAGGCCCGATACAATTCACACTTGGTCCGCACATTTTCATCTTGTGTCAAGCACAACATGAGAAATAATAAATTGTACCCTACATGACTTACCAAATTGTATCTGATCGGGAAGTTGACAGTCAGGATGATAATTTCCGATAATGTGACAGATAATTTGACGTGGAGAATGGACGAAGAAACTCAAGGAAATGTTAAAAGGGCACCTGAAGAAGTTTCAGCGATTTCACTCCGATACTCAAGTTAGTAGTTGATCGAAAAAAAGAAAAAGTTGTTTTACTGTCATCAAGTACAGCCACTCGGGCACATGTGCCTACTTTTGTCCCTTGGGGATGAGAAGTTAGCAAGAACGAAGAGAACTTCTTTCCTCGTGGTCGATACTACTTCTTCCTAAAATGCAATTCTAGGCCGGCCAGCATTGAGTCTGTTTCAAGTCGTGGTATTTATTTGCGAAGCTTTTGCTCTTAACGTGACTCAACCTTCAAGATCGGGAGTTCGCAGTTGAAGGCTCCCTTAACGAGGCATTTGCCCTTAATGTGACTTAACTTTCCAGCTCGGGAGCTAGTAGTTGAAGGCGCCCTTAACAAAGTGTTAGCCCTTAATGTGGCTTAAAGATATCCTTAACATGATATTTGCCCTTAACATAGCTCAACCTCCCAGTTTGGAAGCTAATAGTTGAAGGCGCCTTTAACGAGGTGTTAGCCCTTAATGTGGCTTGAAGGACCCTTAAAGAGGCGTTTACTCTTGATGATCCAGTATTCAAATTGAAAATCTGGGATGTTTTCCCTCTTCACCTTAGAAGATAGAGTATCGTACCAAGAGGAAAAAAACATAGGCTCGGAGGCCATGGATTACAAAGAAGGGAGAAACTTATAGGAGGGTGTCGAACACTGATCAGCGTGTTGGAAGAAAGGCTCGAGCATGAGGAGCAAGAGAGGACTTGGACGAAGAACTTGCGACGTAGGGTGTGGCAGACTCTTCTCGCTTGACCTATTTATGGGGTTCACCCAAAACGATAGATTGTCGGATGAGTGACACATGATTCGCCAGGAGTGGTAGCTTTGACCGTCTCATGGATTGCAGGGAGTTAACCAAGACGGGAATTTGGCTTGCGCTGCAAGTCACTCTTTAGCTTGCCGAAGTATGGGCATAGGGTGGGCGGTGATCGAGATGTTTGATACAAGAATGACCCTTGGGTCATGATGTATGCCACGTGGCTTGGGTCCTGAGATTCTGAGTAAAAATTGGGCAGGGTTTTACCTTTAGCATGGAACCACTAAGTCTGGAATTTACTTCCAGCAAGCTCTCGTGCTTCAAATTCTTAGCATACTCTCCGGTGCGAAGCTTTTCATGAAAGCTCGCAGGGCAGGAAACCCGAGCTCCTCTAGATGAGGAAGGTCTTGATGTTTGTGGTGTTGTGGGTGAGGAAGATGCAGGAGATTGACTGATCGACCGTGGTATTTTTGCATCTTTAGTGGCTGGTGGTGTGACCTAGAGTTCTCTACAGATGTACCTTCAACCTGGATTTTGGCTCTCTTAGAGGCCTTTTTGAACACAGATTTTTTCTGTCTCTTATGAAATGCCGTCTAGTTTTTCTTTTCCATGGTAGCGGTTTTGGTCGGTCTGTATTTAGCGAAAGGCACAACACTGGTCGGTTCTTTCTCTAGTTCTTTTGCGATAGGGAACAGACTTGGTGACCTTCGGTCTTCGGTGGCTCTGATGCTAAAGGTAAATTCTAGTCTTAGCGGCTCCCTTGCCTGACTAGGAGTTATGCTTAGCCAAGAAAGGGAGATGCCTATTGAAACCCCTCCCGATCGCGAGTTAATGACAACTATTTTGATGAACTCATGTAGCAAGCTCTTATGCCACGCAACGATCTCCTATGCCACGTGGCAACCTTCGATTACCCCCCCCCCCCCCCCCCCCCCCCAATCAGTATCATTTGTATATTGTTAGTTTTGTATGAATTATGTGTAGATTATTGACGAATATCATATCAGATTGTGGGAAAATCATCATCGTCTCATTTATATATTGTAGACTAAACTATATATATATATATATATATATATATAAACAATTTGCCTTGCAAAATGGTTGCTGCGAATAACATATGAGTTGGGTTATAATGTCAAATAAAAAAAATTAAAAAAAAATTTAAAGTTTGTACGGAGTTTGTGCTATACGCCCTTAACGTATCAAAACCACACACCCAAATATATATATATATATAGACACACACAACCAAAAACTCAAATATTTTATTCTCTCTTTCTTTGTGCGATCTTTTTCTTCTGCTTTCTCTTCGCATGTCTCTCTTTCCTAGTGATCTAAAGCCCTAGACTTTCTTCACCTTTCTTCTGCTCCTCTCTTCTCTCAGTTCCAACCCTAGAACACAGAAAAGTGGTCTTCTACAACTCTTAGCTCATGGCAAATGAGTTAGGGTTTTCGTCAAAACTACACCAGTCATATATCTACCTCATATCCATTTTGTACTCGTGTTTTAGAATGGTGCTAGAAGTTGTTACAAAGGTATGTTGAGTGTTTGTCTTTTGCCCATCATAGTTTCTATTGGTGCCAGAAGCACCAGATTGAACTTATTTTGATAAGTGACAAAGAGTTCAAGTTAAGCTTGTACGGTGTATTGATGAAGTTGTTGAGATTGTAGGAAAGTCCTAGGTAAGTTAGGCAAAAAGTCTTGACCTACATGGTTGAGCACGAAGTCCTGGTCGGGGATTGGGTAATGAAGACTTGGTGAGTGAAGCCGAGCACGAAGACTTTTCAGGGGGACCGAGCAAAAGACTTTACTGAGCGGGGATCGCGGACAAGAGTCGAGACGGGTCGAGGTTGAATGTTATCGAGTTTCGGGTTCTCAGAGACTGAGCAAAAGTCCAATCGGAGATTCTGAGTGGCAACAGGTAAGCTCTCCTGAGAGAAGTAGGTGAGGATGCGTTCCCCGGTGAGGTAACAGTAGACGTTGGTCCGACCTAGGATTTTGTGTGAAACCAGAAAAGTCAGGACCACGACAGCACTGGCTATAATTCATACATGTTTTAATTCTATATTTTGTTATTGTATGTTTGGAACTGGCCCTTGTTGCAGCTAAAAAGAGAAAGTAGTTGACTAAGGCGCCTGATGGGACTCAGGCGCCTGAGAGCTGACAGCGGGCGGCTGAGCAGGCGCAACGGTCTGGCTTACGTTGTGAGTGCTGAGTGGAGGATCCACGTCGTCACTCAGGCACCTGGCCAAGATAAAGTCTGACCGAACAACGGATAGAGTTTCTGTTGGTGCTAGAAGCATAAGATCGAACTTGGTTTTGATAATGATAAAGGGTTCAAAGTTAAGTTTATATTCTGATTTAATGGATTTACCAAGTGTATAGGAAAGTCCTAGTTTACCTAGGCACGAAGTCTTGACCTGCAGGGTTGAGCAAGAAGACTTGGCCGAGGGTTAGGCAAGAAGTCCTGGTTGTGGACTGGGCACCGAAGTCCTGATCCCGAAGATTGCGTAGAAGTTTTAGCCAAGCGAGGATTGAGGATAGAAGTAGAGGCAGGTCGTGGTACGGACATCTCGAGATCTGGCAGTCTCGGAGGTAAAGCAAAAGTCCAACCAGAGGAGCCGGTTGGCAAAAGATAACTTCTCCTGAGAGGAGTAGGTGAGGACGCGTTCCCCGGAAGAGGGAACAATAGGCGTCGGTTTGACCTAGGGTTTCATTTTAAAATTCAAAGTCAGAACCAAGACAACTCCGACTGTTATGCATGAATTTGTTATTAATATTATACTGTTCTTGGACTAACCCTGGTTGCAGGAGTGAAAGGGAGTAGCTGCTGCATCCCAGGTGCCTGAAAGGGTTCAAGCGCCCTAGAGACGAGGCGCCTGACAGGTAACAGGCACCTGTGTTGAGGCGCTTGCAGCGGGTGAGAGGCTGAGCTGGTAGGTTGCCACGTCAGTAACTCAGGCGTCCGTGAGCCATCAGGCGCCTCAAAGGTCCCAGGCGAACAAGACTGAAAGATAGAGTTTTGGCCGAGTCTGCGGATAAGCACATGCTCGATTCGCTACACGTGGTAGGCACCCAAGAAGCCTGAGGCGCACGAGAACAGGCTATATAAGGGGCTTCACCCCTTTGCTTTTCACATCAACTCAGAATACTTTCACAACAACTTTCTTGCGACTCAAGTACTCCAACGCTCTCTGAATTTCCTCCGTGCTCAAGTTTCCTGTGCCGCCAACAATCAAGATCGACGACACGCTACCCGAGACACTCTGTAACCTTTTAGTATCGTTGGTAAAATTTAATTTCTCTGTTTAATTCTATACTCAAACTATACATTTGTAAATCATATTTCGAGTTATAGAATTGTCCAGTGAAATTGGTCAAGGATCGTGGCCCTTTGAGTAGGAGCCATTAAAGACTCCGAACCAAGTAAAAAGAAACTTGTTAGCATTGTTTCTTTTCTTATTTCCGTTGTGTTTTCTGTTTTTTGAAAAATTTTTAGTAATCGCTATTCACCCACCTCTATCGATTACAACGATCCCACATTTTCTGCCTGGTACGCTGCAATGAGGGCGCCTGAGAGGCCATTTAGGCGCCTACATAAATACTATAAAAATTAGTCGAGTGCAGCAGTTCATTACAACAATTCTAACACTACAAGTAGTTTCTTCTTCTGAGTGTTGCGCGATCAAAGTTTTGATACACGCTGAAACACCGTCCGACTCTCTGAACGAAGATTTTTCTTTCATTTCAGGAGTCGGTATAATTATTTTCTTTTATTGCAAACTTTAGTTCTGTATTTTGTAATATTCTTGCGATTATTAGTATTGCCCAAAGTAAACGATCAAGGATCATGGGCCTTACAGTAGGAGTCGGTCAACACTCAGAAGTAAGTAAAATCAACCTGAGTTGATCGTGTTGTGTTTTATTTTCCGCTGCTTCCTATCTCTCTCTAACTCTGACGCTTACTCTAACCTTAAGTTTCCACTGTGTACTCTATCATCTTTATGTTTTAAAATCCAAAGTTTTGCTAAGCGATATTCACCCCCTCTATCACTTAATCTCGATCGCACAATTCGTATCAGAGCAAGGGCTGCTCAATTTTGGTGAAACCACCACTTGAGCACTTTTTGGATTTTTCGTCTCTTTTTTCGTTTAATTAGAAAAGAGTAATTTTGTAACGACCCGGAAAATTCTCTTAATATTTTCTTAAAATATTAAACATGTCTAGATAATTTTCCGAGGGACCTAGAGATATTAGTACGAACCTTAGCCTAGAAATCCATATTTTCTCATCTAAATTGAGAAACTAAGTACTAATGGGCCTTATATGGGTTTTCCTAGTACCATGATTATTAGTGGATTTTAGGTAGAATTTAATATAAATATAAATGAAATTTTTATTAGGAATATTAGTATGATTATGGGTGAGTTTTAGCATGGTTTCCTATTGAAATTTAGAAGTTAAGTACTAATGGGCCTTATATGGGCTTTCTAGTACCATAATTTTTGGGTGGATTTTAGGTGAAAATTAGTATAAATATAAATAGGATTTAATTAGGCATATTAACATGATTATGGGTAAGTCTTGGCCTAATTTTTCCTATTTTAATGGAGAAATTAGAGAAATTAGGTACTAATGAACTTTAAAGGGGCTCCAAAAATGAGTATTAATTAGGTAAAATTAATATAAATATAAAAGAATTTTATATTGGAATATTAGCATAATTATGGGAGATTTTAGGGGATTTTCGGAATTTAGGAAAATAAAAAAATAATAAAATAAAAGAAATAAAAATAAAATAAAAATAAAGGTGCATGAGCCAAGGATTGAACCATGGACCTCTTGTACAACCATGTATGCACTAACCAACTCAGCTAGCAAGGTATTCTTAGGAGGGAATGAAGTGGATATTAGTTAAGACATAGAAGAAGATGAAGAGTCATGGAGAGACTCTTCATTTGCCTCCTTAATGGGCTATTAAAGGGGGGTTTTGGGAGTTACCTCTTCTTCCCATCACTTGCATTTCGAAAACTCCTCCTTCCCTCATCCTATCCGAATACCCAAGGAGGGGTTCTCCCTTGGAAAAGCTCCACAAGAGGTCTTATCTCCAAAGATCTAAGAGTTTCCCCAAGGATAGACAAGGAGGCAAGGATCCAAAGCTTTTGCAATCTTCTTCTTCTTCCAAGGTTTGAAAAATCAAGAAACTCAAGGTAAGACTCCCTCACCTGTGGTATAATAGTTTCTTATGATTTCTACAATTTTTAGCATGATATATTGGGAGTTTTCGGATTTGATGTTGAAAAGAAGAAAAAACCCAAGAACCCAAGGTCAAGGGTTTCGGCCACAATGTTTTAGGGGTCTATAATTATGACAAAAATATTTATAATGTTTTTTAATATTCCCTTATGATGTTTATAGGTTAAATGGAATTTTTGGGAATTTTTGGGGTACCCTAAGTACCCTTATGTTGAAAGAGACAAAACCAAGTACCCTAGAGACCCTATGGGTTTCGGCCACTAGGTTTTAGGGTTCTTAATGGTGCTAAAAATCTTTATAATGATGTCTAATGAACTCTTATGATGTCTAGGGATTAAATACAATTTTTGAGAATTTTTGGAGTACCCTAGGACACCCTAGGGTTTCGGCCAACATGGAAGAAACAACATCAATACCCTAGAGACTCTATGGGTTTCGGCCACAAGGTTTTAGGGTCCATAATGATGCCAAAAATATTTATAATGATATTTGATGTTCCCTGATGATTTTTGAAGATTAAGTATAATTTTTGGGAATTTTTGGAGTACCCTAGGATACCCTAGGGTTTCGGCCAACAACAAGAACCCTTGTGTAGGGTTGGGTTTAAAACCTCAAGTGTATGTTTTATGTTTTATCATGATATTAAGGAGATGGAGGATGTTTATGTGAATGTTCCACATGGCCTCGAGATCCCATGGGTTTCGGCCAAGTACCCTAAAGGGGGGAAAAGTTAGGACTTATTCCAAGTTAGGGTCCTAATGGCCCTATGGTAAGGTATGATTGGTGTTTAAGCAATGGTATTGGGGTTTAATGGAATTTTTCCCATACCCCCATGGCCTTGAAGTTTCGGCCAAGAATAGAATTAGGGCTAAAGGATTAGGGTTGGCCTTAAGTATGGGATCAAAGGGTCCTTAAGTAAAATGGAAGAGTTTCATGCTAACCAAACCCTTGGTTATATGTCAAGATTTATATGATTAGGTCACGAATGTTTAAGACATGTGCCATGTTTATGAATGATATGTAGGTATGCCATGTTTATGAATGATATGTATGAATGCCATGTCTTATGAATGATAGGTATGTTTGCCATGATTTATGAATGATATGTATGAATGCCATGTCTTATGAAGGATATGTATGAATGCCATGACTTATGAATGATATGTAGGTATGCCATGTTTATGAATAATGTGTACCTATGCCATGTTATGAATGAAAGATGATGCTTATGTCTTTAAGGCATAAATATGCTAAACGGCACGGTCGATGGTTGACGGTACGACGGTCGTGAGGACCGGTAAATGGGCCGGTAGACGGGCCGAGCCGTAACAAGTTATGTTATGTTAAAGATGCCATGAATGTCTTATGAATGATGAAGCATGTAAAGTATTTTACTTTATGGATGGGCTTGTACCGGACCGAAGTATGGGTCCAAGGGATGGGCACCTTAAGAACGCCCCGGTTCTGGACTACCGACTATGCTGTCCACGGTTCTGGCACTACCGTAGCTGTGTAACAAGGATGGGCACCTTAAGAACGCCTCAGTTCGGGGACTACCGACTATGCTGTCCTTACCCTAGTAAGTCGAGGCTAGCTACCTCGTATTTACTTAGGGATGCGCGCTTATGATGTATGTATATGGTACAAGCCAGGACCCAATGATATGATGAATATGTTTAAGCATTAAAAGTATGTTTTAAAAGGTTAAGCATCCTTATATATATGCAATTGCCTCATGCATCCATCCATGTTATGCATTATAATTATGATAAGAATATTATGCAAAGTAAGTTTATGCAAAGTAAGTTTGTGCAAGATACGTTTATGCAAATGATTTTGTTTATGCTCATGTTACTATATGATGCCATGATTTGATTGTGTTTATGCTAATTTAGAATGCCATGATTTATCTTTGTTCATGTTAGTTTAGGATGCCATGATTTAATTATGTTTATGCTAAGTTAGAATGCCATGATTTGATTTATGTTCATGCTAGTTTATGATGCCATGATTTAATTATGTTTATGCTAAGTTAGAATGCCATGATTTGATTTATGTTCATGCTAGTTTAGGATGTCATGATTTAATTATGTTTATGCTAAGATAGAATGCCATGATTGGATTTATGTTCATGCTAGTTTAGAATGCCATGATTTAATTATATTTATGCTAAGTTAGAATGCCATGATTTTAATGATGTCCATACCAATTTATGATGCCATGTTTTAACGATATTATACTGAGATAGGACGCCATGATTTTATTTAGGTTCGTGCTAAGAATATTTATGAAGTTATGTTTGTTATGTCTATGTCTATGCCAAGCACTATGTCATGCTATGAATGTTACGATGTTTATGTCTACGCCAAGTATTGTGCCATGCCATGAAGGTTTATGGTTATGTTTATGCTATGCTATGAAGATGATTATGTTATGTTTATGCCATGACGAATGTATGCTAAGTGATGAAAAGGCTTATGTTCTAAGTAAAGCACTAAGTATGTAATGGCTTATGTGCTCATGAATGAATGATGAATGGTTTTAGTGAGTAGGAAAGAGTCTTACTAAGCCTGTGTGCTTATAGTCTTATTTCCTTATACCGCAGATCACGCAAGGGGACAGTAAGGAAGCAGCAGGAGGGCATCAAAGAATGTGTGTGATAGTGACTTGGCCAAGGAGCAATATGTTTGCTTGTCTTATGATAGAACTTTACCTTTACTATTAGGAACTTGAATATGACTCTATGACATGATGCTAAGTATGACATGATATGATGCTAAGTATAAAGTTAATATGCTAAGTTCCCATGTTATGGGGTTAGAAAGGGTAGTAAGTGCATGTAGGAGTATGTTTAAAAGTTTCCGCTGCATTATGATGTCTACATGCCCTAAGTATGTTAACGTAACGCCGCTTTAAGAAAAAGAAAAAAAAAGCGGGCGTTACAAATTTTGTCACTTTTTTGAAGTTCCTTTCAGTCGTAATTTTTTTTTATCCCATACTGCTAATCCAAGACAAAAGTCTTGGTACATTCATTTGTTTTTTGTTTTTGCAAGTTTAGATTTCTCACTTCTATCCTTATGGCTATAGTATTGCTCACCCCCTCTATTCTCTGGGGAAGACTTCGGGTATTGGAAGAGCCGGATGGAAGTCCACCTAAAAACTCAGGTGGATATGTTCAATCAGGATTCAACCTTCCAAGAGACGAGCAAGGGGTGGTACTGAGCTACGACAAATGGGATGTCGCTGCCAAAAAGAGAATCGAAGCTGACGCAAAGGAGACACAGACTCTCAATGAGACTTACAAAGGAGGAGCTTAATGTTGGGCATGGCTTGGCGGGTTTTCTAAGCGAATACTTGGTCATCCTTGAGAGATCTCTCCATATCTACGGATTAAAAAATTAATCCGAATGGAGACCCGCCTCCCAACGACCATCTCGTCATCGTATTGTTCGGTACGAAATACAACTTGGCTAATCACAAAGATCGAGCCTTGTAATTATCCTAACCAAATGACCGCGGAAGAGACGACGAATAGATCGCCGATTTTCGTGTTTATTATCGGGGTCCAATTAATTAATTATCAACATGATTAACACATAATCACAACCACAATAATTAATTAATTACACATAAAATGACAAGACGAAATAAGAAGCCAAGGATGAGAATTATACCTTCCTTTACCTCGTAGCCTTCTACCTTATATCCCTTCCCTCCCGGATGTCATGTGGGTGACGCGCTACCGAGTACCGAGATCACCAAGGCACCAAAAGAACTTGTTCTTCCACTAGCCAAAACCCTAACCCTAGGGTTTGGCCCTTGCTTCCTCTTCCTTTACGTCGCCGACCACTGAGAGCTCCCAAGCTTCACTGGACCAGCAGCTGACCTCGAGAGGGTGATGAAGAAGAAGAAGAAAGGAAGAAAGAGCTTCCTTTCTCACCCAAAGCTGGCCGGAAATCCCTTCTCGTCAAACCTTGCGGTGCCACCGCAAAACTCTCCTTGCACCGCCTCCCATCAGCCGCTGACCACCTCCCTCTCGCCGCCGAGCACCACAAAAGGAAGAGAAGGTCTCTTCCTTGTCTATGCTAGCCTCAACCGAGAGATGGTAGAGGAAGAAGGAAGAAAAGCGGAGAAACTTCTCCTCTTGTCTTGCGTCGGCCAAAAGCCCTAGGAGAGAGAAGGAGAGAGAGAGAGAGGAGAGGAGAGAGGCCTTGGGTTGATTAATTGGATGATTAAACCTTGGTTTCCTAATCCCATGGGGTTTATATAGGGCTAAGGTAGGGACCGAGAGGAGGAATTGGATCTTGACCTACTAATAGTTCTAAAACCAATCCATTAATGAAGATCCATTTCACTAAAGGATCTCCATAGAACTTCCTCACAAACTCCCATTTTTTCATATGGGCTTCACCTATTATGAGACATCCATCCTCCTGTGTTTAAGATATCAAATGCCCGTCAATTAATTTAAATTACTGACAATTTTAATTAATCAACTTCTAGCTCCTTGATTAGTACCACTCAACCTTATCATCACGTTGGATCAAATCCACCTGTAGGGTTTAACATGATGAGCCTTTTGAGCTCATCAAGGGGGCATCATCATCCCGACTCACTAGAACACTGATTCCATCAATAATCAATGACACACCATATAATTAATATTATTTCCCAACCTACCAGGCCTATCGATCTAACAGAATAAATCTCGCCCATTGGTAAATCAAAGAAATAATTATTAACTATATGTTCCCATTATTATATCGGGATTTAGTGATTGTACTCCATAATAAATCCGAGGTCTAATCCAATTATCAAGTTAGTACAAATTGGATGACCATTGGTTTTGGTTCTGCTTAATGCACACAAAGTAAATGACTTTTATGCATATACTAATATAAATACGCATCTAGTGTTGTTGTGATTCTCTTTTCAAAATATAGATAATCTTAAATATAAAAAAAGAACAAGTATTTTAGTATATATATCTATCAATCTCCCACTTATACTTAAAGACTCTGCTGTTCTCTCACTGCCATACATTTGACTCCCATATCCTCCACATGTCGGTCAAAAGCCCTTGCTGGAATAGCTTTAATGAAAGGATCCGCCAGGTTGTCCTTCGATGCAATCTTGGTGACAACTACTTCTCCTCGCTTTATGATTTCTCGTATCAGGTGGTACTTGCGCTCTATGTGTTTACTCGCCTTATGGGCTCGTGGTTCCTTTGAGTTTGCAACTGCACCACTGTTATCACAAAAGATTGTGATAGATCTGGGCAAATGAGGAATCACATCCAAGTCCATGATGAAGTTCCTGAGCCATACAACTTCCTTGGCTACCACTGAGGCTGCCACATACTCAGTTTCCATGGTGGAGTCCGCCACGCATTTCTTCTTGACACTCCTCAAACAATGGCTTCACCTCCTAAAGTAAACACAAAACCCGAGGTAGGCTTACTCTTTGTTAGTGATATGAGAGAAGTGTCCTAAGGCAATTGCCTTATGATTGTAATCATTTATTCAAATAAATGAATATTCACTATTTGAGTATACATGTTTATGTATTTGATTGAGATCTTAAACTCATTTACTGAATGCCCGCAATACAATTCACAGCATGAGAGAATTTGTGATGAATTCACAACTAGTGATTATCTCTACATGTGCAATTGTGAAGTATTGAAATTGTCCCTAGTCGATGAATTGATAAATACGGACACTATCAATTCTGTTGAGACTAGCATGGGTTATTCTCTAATCAGCTGATTCTCACTGGCTGGTGACATTGGGATGTCCGGAGATAAACATGAATGCTAGTTAAGGGAACTAGTTCATTGGAGTGACTGGCTGTAAAACTTTATATGGTAGTCTACATATAGAAAAGTCAATGAAGTTCTTACTGCAGCTTAAGTGCGATGTTCCTTTGACTTGCGGTGTTCAAGTCATCTTGGTCATGGAGACTTATACTTTGACATCTTAAGCAAGGTGTGGACCCAGGATGATTGGGTATAAGCCGAAGTGCCCGAAGATGTTTGAACAGCCTACAAAGGATTCACCACTCCTTGCGAGGAGATGTATACCCAAGGCCTGTCGTCAGATTGTTACTCGAAGCCTCTGGCCAGAGCATAACATGTTCAGAGTATGAATCTCTTAGATACATGAGAGTAATTAGAATCCGTAGGACGAGAAAATGTTACTTGGGCTAGGTGTGACGTAGTCAGCCTAGTGGGGACTGACACACATAGACCATGTCCTGAACCAAGTGGGTATAAGATGGTGAAGGGAATGAGGCACGATTCATTATAGCTGCTGAAGGGTTTCAGAATTGTTTCTGAGGTCAACCGTTGATCTTTCGATTAATTGGGGATCATGATGTACTACTAGGTGCCACTCATGATCGTTCTATAATTGGTTAATTATAGACGGCCAACATAAATCGAAAGCCTATTTAGTCACACGCACCACGAGTAATCCGAGGGATTTAAAATGAGTTGAAAATTGGATTTTCCAATCAAGAGAGATTAAGTTTGGTTGAGCCAAACAATAAGTCGAATCTGAATTTTTCAGAGACGCATCGGAAGCGTAAAATTACTAAGTCTTTTGAAGACTTAATAGATGAATTAAATGAGATTAATTCATTGGGGCGTGGCTTGGATAGGCCGGCCAAAGAGGGTCCCCACCCTCTTTGCTTGGCCGGCCACAACAAAGGAGAAAACCAAATTGTTTGGTTCAATTTATAAAATAAATCAAGTGTGGTTTGTTTTATAAAATTATAGATGATATAAATTTTTATATAAACCAAGGTTTGGTTTAGTTTTTCATGGAAATTAAAATGAACCATGGATTGGTTTATTTTATTTTATAAAATCAATCATGGATTGATTTACCATGATAAAGAAATTTATATAAAATTTATTTTTTTATGGAAATTAAAATGAACCATGGATTGGTTTATTTTATTTTATAAAATCAATTATGGATTGATTTACCATGATAAAGAAATTTATATAAAATTTATTTTTCATGGAAATTAAAATGAACCATGGATTGGTTTATTTTATTTTATAAAATCAATCATGGATTGATTTACCGTGATAAAGAAATTTATATAAAGAAATTTATATGATAAATTTCTTATGAAAATTTATTCCATAAGAAAAAGAGACTTGGTTGATTTTTATCATGAATTAAAATATGATTTTAACCATGATATAAAATCAAGACTTGGCATGATGGAATAAGTTATAGAAAATTTATATGATAAATTTATTTCATAAGAAAAAGGAGACTTGGCGGTTGAGAGGCCACTATATAAAGGACCCAAGGCAAGGCTTGGAATTCATTCGAAATAATCCAAGTATTCTTGCTTGGGCTCTCTCCCTCTCCTCCCTTCTTCCTCTTGGTCGGCCACAAGCCTCTCCCCCTTTCTTCTTGCCGTAAGCACAAGGAGAAGCACCGAGGCGACGAAGTTTTTCCGTTGGGACGATCTTCCTCTCCGGCCATCATCACCTTGGGATTGGGCGCATGTCATCTTCCTCCTTCTCGCCGGAATTGTGATTCCGGCCAACCTTGGTGGTGAGTTTTTCCGATGTGATTACTTCTCTCTTGGTTTTTCTTGTCGCGTTCTCGGAGAATCTAGTAGTTCTCGAGAATATGAAACTGTGGCTTTGTGAAGTCATCCAGAAGATACTCGGCGTGGACGCGAATAGAGGCGGAGCTTCCAAGGGATGCTTACGGTTGGATCTCGTCCCTTCCTTCGAGTTACGCGAGGTAACAAGTAAATTAGTTTACGTTTCTGTAAAATTTTAAATATATGATCATGTCTACACAAAATAAGGTTGTATGCTTAGATGTGTGGTTAAATAATTTGAGAAATTATTTATGTTAAACCTTCCGCTGCACGTAATTAATTTTAAAATTATGAACCCGCATCCATGTCAACATGCACCCGGTCCCAACAGTGGTATCAGAGCCGGTTAGTGTTCGACATAATCATATAATTGTTTTGCGGAAAACATTGTCATGATCTCAATTTTGGAAAATTTTCTAATTATGGAAACTTTCCAATTATGGTAAATTTTAGATTTAGAAATTTCAAAGTTTGGAAATCCTCATGAAATTTCGCAAACTTTTGAAATATCCCTGTTTCTGAAATTTTATGATAATTGTGAAAACCTTCTATTTTTGGAAACTTTCCAATTTTGGAAATTTTCCAATCTTGGAAATACGTAAGTTTTCTTTGTATCAGAAACTTACAATTATTCTGAAAATTTTTTATTTTTGGAAACATTCCATTTATGGAAAGCTCGCAATTTTGGGCACTTTCTTTCAAGAAAGTCTAGACAAATTATGGAAATATTAATTGACATTTAAATTCATAATTGGAAATTAAATTATTTACAAAATTCGTTATTTTGGATTGAGCCTCGGGGAGCCGTCCAATTTAAAGTTAGTTGTTATAATTAAATTTCCTAAATTGAATTTAAATTGTCAAATGTTTAATTTGGATTGAGCCTCGGGGAGCCGTCCAAATTATATTATCAATAAATTCTTATTTTGGATTGAGCCTCGGGGAGCCGTCCAAATTAAGTTATTTATTGATATTACTTTTCCATAAATAAAATATGTGATCAAATCTTGGAAATTTTGAGGTGATTCTCAAACGATAATTTCCTTATTTGATTTATGAGATGATGCTCTTACATATTATTGTCTCTAAAATTAATTAAGAAAATTGTTTTCCTATAGAGTAGTATATTTCCTTAAATAAGATTTTCATGAAAATAATATGTGGTTGAATTAAGGGAATCTGTCTCTTAATTTAATAAGATTTGATTTAGAGAAATCAAAGTCTTAAACATATTATTTCCGAAATTGATTATGACAATTTAGGAAATTGTTTCCCAAATCAATTCCTTGAATAAAGTGTGAAATTAGAATTAGGAAATCCGGTTCCTAATTCAATTAATGAGACTTGATAAATTAGGTCACATACATACTTCATTAAGGAAATCGTTAGAACATGACATAATTATATGTCATGAATGTACTTAAAAGAAAAAAGGATGAGACCCAAAACCCCTTACAAAATATTAAGGCCAACACCTTCCATTAATATGGTTAGAACCGGAGTTTTGTTTCTCGTTTGGGTTGATGGACACATCCATGCCCGACTTGAACCTCAACATGTTCAAACCATGGAATTAGTTTATGATTAATATAGTTGGAGTCAGAGGTCAATCCTTAGTTTTGGTTGTTGGACACATCCAAGCCTGACTAAACGGTTGAATGAGCTCCAACCATATTAAAACTATTTCTTGATTAATGGGTCAGCCTTAAGCTTGGAGCATCGATTTGTTGTGCCACAACCAAGGTCGATGTAAAGAGAGGTGCAGTTGGGTGCTATGTATAATGTTGCATACTTGTTAATGAGTTAACAACCCAATGATTTATGCAAACATTCAATTAGTTGATAGCATAATGTGATAGTTACATATATGCAATATATAATCGGTATAATTACCTACCTTCATAGCTAAGAAAAACTTGATGGCCCCAGCCATGGTTGTTCTTATCTATGGTTGGATATCAACCTATTTTGAGATGTTCCTACGATCTCCCGAATTGATAAAAAGGGTTATTCAATTCGAAAAATAAATAGGATTTAATTAATGTATATTGATGCATTCTTCTCATCACATAACCTCAATTTGTATTTCTAGGATAATCACCTGATCATGTCTTCTCTGAATTTGCGTTCCATTTTGGACACCAATAAGTTAACTAAGGACAAAAGGATTGAAAAGACACCAAAAGGCACTTGCCATCACTGTGGCAAGGAGGGCCACTGGCGAAGAAACTGCAAGGTTTATCTTGAGTCCTTGAAGAAGAAGGCATCCGATGCCCCATCCTCTTCAGGCATCTTCGTTATTGAATGTCACTCTATTTCCTCGTACACCTGGGTACTTGATACTGGGTGTAGCTTACATATATGTAATGACATACGGGGGCTAAGGAATAGAAGAAGACTCGTCAAGGGACAAGCGAATTTGCGAGTTGGAAATGGAGCAAAGATTGCTGCTATTTTCATCGGAACATATTTGCTAAAGCTCCCTACTGGACTTGTCATCGAATTGGATAATTGATATTTTGATCCTTTGTTAATAAAGAACATTGTATCTATTTCATGTTTGAATGAAAAGGGTTACCATTTAACTTTTAGTAACAATTGTTGTTACATAACTTTAAATGGTGTTCTTTATGAGACCGAAACATTATGCAATGGTATCTACACGTTAGATTTATCTGGTGACATTTTCAATATCGAAGTTAGCAACAAACGAGCTAGAATAGATAATCAAATAGACTCCTATACGTGGCATTGTCGTCTTGGCCATGCAAGCAAGAAACGCATGACCAAATTACACCGATGTGGAATTTTGGAATCATTTGAACCCGGTTCATTTGATACATTCGAATCATGCTTAAAAGGCAAGATGGCCAAATTACCCTTTTCCGGAAACGGTAAACCAGTGGGAGAATTGCTTGGTCTAATACATATTGATGTATATGGACCAATGTCAACTCTTGCACAAGGAGGCTATAGCTACTTCATTACCTTTATCGATGATCACTCACGATTCAGGTATGTGTTCTTAATGAAACACTAATCTGAAGCTTTTGAGAAATTCAAGGAGTTCAGAAGTGAAGTAGAGAAACAGCTTGGCAAAAGTATTAAGATACTTCGATCCGATCGAGGTGGTGAATACTTAAGTCAAGAGTTTCAAGATTATCTTAGGGACAATGGGATATTGTCTCAATGGACTCCGCCATATACACCACAGCATAATGGTGTATATGAGAGGCGTAACCGAACCTTGATGGACATGGTTAGATCTATGATGAATCATGCAACTCTTCCAAAATCCTTTTGGGGCTATGAGCTTAAGACAGCTGTTTACTTGCTAAATAGAGTCCCGACCAAGGTAGTCTCTACTACTCCATATGAGACATGGAATAGTAAGTAACCTCATTTATCTCACCTAAAGATATGGGGTTGTCCTGCTTATGTGAAGCGGACTGTATCAGACAAATTGGATGCTAAGTCTGATAAATGTCTATTTATTGGATACCCTAAGGAAACGAAAGGTTACCAATTCTATCATCCCTTGGAACAAAAGGTGTTTGTTTCAAGGCATGCTGTATTTCTAGAAAAAGAANTAAGGATAAATCCGAATTCAAATTTGAATATCTTAAGGATAATTCAGAAATTAATTATGAAAATCTCAAGATTAATTCAGAAATTAATTCTGAAAATCTTAAAGATAATCTAGAGATTAATGTTGAAAATATTAAAAATATATCCAAGGAAAATTTTGAAGATAAAATTCTCCTAGATAATAATTTAATTATAGATAATATTGAAGATTATTACAAAACCTTAATTAGCGGCCCAAATTACTCCACCTACTGTAAGGATATTGAAAGACCTAATCTTGATGAGGATATAGAACTATCTAAGATAAAGGCCATAGTTAATAAAAATTACAAAAATTCAAATAAATCAAAATTATTAGAAAAACTTGAAAAGAAAGATAAAAATAAAGAAGAAATTTTTGAAATAATGAAAATGATGAATTTAAACCCACAATTATTAATTAATCTTAATTAAATTCGAATTAATTCTTAATTTAATCCTATTAAATTTGAATTAATGCTTAATTTAATACTAATCCGAATTAAATCTAAATTGAATACAAATTAAATTTAAATTAAATTAAATTCAAATATTAATAAATTAAATATTAATTAAATTCAAATTAAATAATTTCAAATTAAATATTAATTAAATTTAAATTAAATATTAATTAAATTCAAATTAAAATTAAAATCAAATTAATTCAAATTAATTAAAATTAAATTCAAATTAAATACAAATTAATTAAAATTAAATCCAAATTAAATTCAAATTAATTCAAATTAATTAAAATTAAATCCAAATTAAATCCAAATTAAATAAAATTAATTAATTAAAATTAAATTCAAATTAAATTCAAATTAATTAAAATTAAATCCAAATTAAATTCAAATTAATTCAAATTAAATCCAAATTAAATTCAAATTAATTAAAATTAAATCCAAATTAAATTCAAATTAATTAAAATTAAATTCAAATTAATTCAAATTAATTAAAATTAAATTCATATTAAATCTAAATTATATTCAAATAATTCAAATTAAACCCAAATTAAATTCAAATTAATTCAAATTAAATCTAAATTAAATTCGAAATTCAAATTTAAATTAAATTCAAATTAAATCCAAATTAAATTCGAAATTCAAAATTTAAATTAAATTCAAATTAACTTAAATTAAATTACAATTCAAATTTAAATTAAATTCGAAATTCAAATTTAAATTAAATTCGAAATTCAATTTTAAATTAAATTGGAAATTCAAATTTAAATTAAATTCAAATTCAAAGTTAATTTAAATTCAAATTTAAATTAAATTAAATTCAAATTTAATTTAATCCAATTTAATTGAAACATAAATTCATTTATTCTCAATTGATTAATTAATTGTCTAATCCAATCAATTCTTAATTAACATAAACTCAACTAAAATCTTAAATGACTTAAACTCAAACTAAAATAAAATTTTACCCAAACTATAACAATTAAAAGTAATAACATTAAATATGTCAAAGTGGGTTGACATATTCGCGGGTTCACTCGACATGTATCAAATCGAGAATTTGATACATTTTTAGAAACTTAAATAAAATGATTTGAATTGTTTGACTCATGCATAATTGCCATGTCATGCATTTGCTATTTATTTTGTTAATATATGACATGCCATTCATTTTCTTTATGCATAACTTAGAACGGCTATAGGAAAAAGAACGATTGAAACTTGATCAACCTAGTATTGAGTGGAGGTGAGATGATAGTACGTTAGGGAAGCCATCTTGGCGGAACTAGCCGAAGCTACCGATCTATGATCCAAACTAGTTAGACCAGAATTTTTTAAAAAGTAATTTTGAAAATGAAATTTCATTAAAAGGCTTTGTCAAGGAAAGGGTGGATGATCCCATAAGGCTACGGCCAAAGAAGGCCTAGTGCCTCGCCAAGACCTGGAAGCCAATTTTTGAAATTTAAATTCAAGCTACTTCTTGTCAAATTCAAATCTAACACAAGCTTCAATTAAATCTTAGAATTAAAATAAATTAAAGAAAAATTATTCAAGCATCTCACAATATACTTATAAGGTAATCATGCTTGTTGTATTGATACATTTAAAATAGGTGAGATGTTAAGGACTAATAAATTGAAAAATATTTTTCAAAATTATTTTTCAAAATCATTAGAATATTTTTCTGAAAATATATTTTCAAAATAGAGCTTCAACATAATAATGTTTTTATGGAATTCATGCTTATCTGGTTGAATATACATATTATATGTTTTTCAAAATTATATCTTTTCAAAAATTGTTTGACTCACGCAATTTGACACAAGCCTCTTAGGACAATACTAAAGTTTCTTAAGACACTTAGATAGAGTCAAACGGTGTTGGATGCAGGGGGAGTGTTTTGTTCCTTTTATTAAAAATATTTTTCGAAAACTGCACCTTAATTTGCATTATATATGTTTTGAAAATTATCTTCTTGTGGCTTCAAAATCTATCTACTTAAAAATTATCGGTTCTTTGACTTTGATAAACCCTAAAGACACAGAGGAAAGGTCCACTTTATGATCTTCAAGGACTCCTAGGATGTGTCAAATTTAGGGGGAGTCAGAGTCAAAAGAAGAATTTCATAAAAAGTTTTTTAATTATCCATTTTTCTTAAATAATTCTTCTTAATCTGAATCAAACCTTAAGACTCAGAGGAAGAGTACTTATGGTGTCAACAAGCTTCCCAGGACTGAGTCAAGTTTAGGAGGAGGTCAAATTAAAAGACTTATTTTAATAACATGTTTTCATATTTTCAAAATCTAAGTCTTTCAAAATACTATTTGTTAAAATTTGTGTGACTTATGAAATTATTTTTGAAATAATATTTACTTGGGTTGGAGAATGTCCAGGACACTTAGGAAAATGCCCTTGTAGTCAACAAGGTTTCCCAGGATAGTGTCAGACTGGAAAATAAACCAAGTCAAGTAAAATATTGAGTCTTCAAAAGTTCACACATTTTTCTAATTGCACTAGCATATATTTTCAAAAGTATTATCATTTTTTAAAATTCTGTTAATATTTACTTGAATTTGAAAAATTTCCAGGACACTTAGAAAATTGTCCTTGTAGTTAACAAGGTTTCCTAGGATTGTGTCAGATTGGAAAAGAATCCTAGTCAAGTAAAATATGATGTTTCAAAAATTACTTATATTTTTCAAAGTCTCATCTTTGCCAAAAATAGTTAGTATTTGCAAAATATGCATAATATTTATATTTTCCAAAATAGCATTCTGTCAAAAGTTATGCACTTTCCAAAAGTACTTAGTCATTCAAAAATTTAATGCATTTTTAAGGTACTTATATTTTTCAAAAATTACATAATTTTTCAAAGTACTAGTACTTTTCAAAGCGCATAGCATCTTTTTCAAATTTTTTTTCAAAAATTGCAATATATCTTTCAAAATACAATGCTTTCAAAATTTTGCACTAAGTATTTTCACAAAGAACCAAAGGTTTTCAATGTTGGTGCAAGTATTTTCTTTTGTTTTTTTTGACGTATGACAAAGGGGGAGAGGTGTGTGCTTAAGTTAGAAATATTTTCCCCAAAGATCAAAAATGTAATGTTAAAACTTATATCATTTTTTTTCATTTTTACCCCAAGGACAGTAAGTTAGCCCCTTTTAACCAATCTAACTTAAGTTATTGTCAAACATCAAAAAGGGGGAGATTGTTGGTGCAAGTTGCATCAATGATGTTCCTCTTTAAGTGTTTTAATGTTTGACAATTCACTTAAGTCAGTGATACAATAAATAGACAAAGGGGGGCAAAAGTGAAGTAACCTAAGCTGAAGAAAAGTCCTAGTTAATCTAGGCATCTAAACCAAGTCCCAGCGAAGGGATGCTGGGCACCTAGCGAAGGGCTGCTAGGTATCGAAACCCTAAGACCTATCGAAGGGCTGTTAGGCACCTAGCGAAGGACTGCTAGGTATCGTAACCTTAAGACCTAGCGAAGGGCTGCTAGGCACCTAGCGAAGGGCTGCTAGGCACCTAGTGAAGGACTACTAGGCATAAAAGACCTAGTGAAGGGCTGCTAGGCACCTAGTGAAGGACTACTAGGCATAGAAGACCTAGCGAAGGGCTGCTAGGGATTGAAGACCTGGCGAAGGACTGCTAGGCACCTGGCGAAGGGCTGCTAGGTAATAAAGTCTTGGTCCAAGGGACTAAGCAACTTAGCTGAGTGATGACTAAGGACAGGAGTAGAGACGGGTCAGGGTTTGGGCGTCTCGAGATCCGGAGTAATCGGAGGCTAAGCAAAAGTCCATCCGAAGGACTGGGTGGCTACCGTCTCCTGAAAGGAGTAGGTGAAGGGCAAGTTCTCGGGGATAGGAACTCGTACCAGTTCGACCTAGGGTTTCGTGCAAATTCGAAGTCTAAACCAAGTCCTTAAGGCTAACATTATATGTATCTATGCTTTGTGTTTGTGTATATTGCAGGTATCAAGAACCGGAGGCAAAGTAGGGTAAAAAGCATGGTTGGCAGGCCTTAAGTGGGGCGCCCCCATCAAGGGGGGCGCCCCCATGCAACCAGGGCACCCCCAGCAAGGGGGGCGCCCCCAGGTAGTACTAAACAGGAAGTTTTCGTGAAGCAGGGTGACAGGTGTCAACCGGGGCGCCCGGAGCGTCCGGGGCGCCCCGATTAGAAGCTGTTTTGCTGTTTCGAAGTCAGAACACAGGATAAGCTCTCACGGGGGCGCTCGGAGCATCTGGGGCACCCTGGTCAAAGGTCTTATCACCTGCAACGAAGTAGGCGCAAGGATAAGAGTTGACCGAGTCTTCCGGGGCGCCCCCAGTGTCCGGGGCGCCCCCAGGAGACCTATATAAGGGGTCTCGACCCCCTTGCTTCAAACACGACTTCTAAGAGTGATCCCAAGCTTTCTGACCAACTGTAACACGCTAGAAATGAGGCTCTACGATCGGGAGGCTCCAGGAGGAGGTGCGCGGCACTTCGGAGGTCCAGATCGGCCGAGCTTCAAACTTTGTTTCGTTGGTTTGCTTTTTAATTACTGTATTTAAATTTCTATATTATTGCTTGTAATACTACACTGTAAGTCGGGTTTCTCCGCCTCCGGAATGTCCGGAAAGGAGACCAATAGTGGACGGGCGTTCCCGTGCATAGGCCTTGGATGTACTGACCCTAGGGGGTCGGGAACCAAGTAAAAATCCGCTGTGTACCTATGTTCTGTTTAATTTTATTTTCCGCTGCACTAACGATCTGAATAGTTTTACGAACGAAGTTTCCGCGAGTAATTTTCACGATCGATATTCACCCCCCCTCTATCGACGGCACCGGTCCTACAATTTCGCCGTCCTCTGAAAATGTAAGCTTTCCATCGTCCGGTTCTGATTCTGACTCGGTCTCAATTTCCTCCGAAGAAGTCAGAGCGAGCAGGTTCGACTATGGGGCCTCTTCTTCTTCTTCGGAGGAAGATTCATCCCACGTTGCTTGAAGAGCCTTCTTCCTTCTTGTCTTCTTAGCTTCCTTCAGATTGGGGCATTCCGTCTTGTAGTGACCCTTCTTTTTGCACTCGTAGCAGGTCACATTTGGTTTGGTCTTTTCATTTGAAGCTTCAGCTGGTTCATCTTTCTTTCGGCTGGCTTTTCTTCTGTTGGACTGATTCTTCAATCCTTGTAGTAGTTTCGGGCAAGTCAGACCAGCTTGGGTTGATCTCCTTCGTTGTCATCTGAGTCAGAGTCTGAGTCAGACTCGGGTGCAGGTTAAGGCTTCTTCTTGGTTATCTTTCCAGTTTTACCTGCAATAAAAGTAATGCCTTTCTCGGCCAGGGTGCAGTTAGTCTGCTCATGTAATTTATGTTCGAAAAATAACTCATCTAACTTAATTTTAGACAAATCCCTTGAAACATTCTACGCATCTACCATAGATGCCCACAAAGTATTTCTTGGGAAAGCATTAAGGGTATATCTGATCAGGTCATGGTTTTCTACCTTGTGACCGATTGTGTGTAGACCGTTTATCAGCTTCTGAATTCTGGCGTGAAGCTGGGCTGCAGATTTGCTGTCGTTCATCTTGATTGTGTACAGCTTGTTTAGTAGTAGGTCCCTCTTACTGATTTGGGTGTCGGAGGTCCCTTCGTGCAGTTCAATTAGCTTACCCCAGAGTTCCTTTGCACTGTTGAATGACCATACCCGGTTCAGCTCTTCTTTGGTTAGGCCGCATTGGAGTGTCTGGGTTGCTTTGGCATCAGCTTCAATTTTCCTTTTTAGGGCGATATCCCATTCGGTGTAGGATTGTGGCACTCCGTCAGCATTTTTAGGGATTTTCATACCAGACTGGATTATTATCCATATGTCCACCTAAGTTTTCAAGTGGACTTCCATCCGACATTTCCAGTAGGAGAAATCCTCCCCACTGAAAAGTGGTGGTCTGGCTGTACTAAATCCTTCTTGCATGGCCATTTAGTAATTACTGAAATAATAACAAAAGAAACTATCCCAAGACTAGGTCTTTGATTAGTAGTGCGGGAGTAAGATATTAAGAGAAATTATCGAGTGGTTTTGCAACAACCTCGATTATTGAGAAAAAAATCCGATCAAGAAAGAAATAAAAAAAATAAAAAAAAATCAGAAACCTCTCAAATTGGTGGTTGCACCAAATTTGAGCTTCCTCGCTCTGATACCACTTGTTGGATCGAGAAAACACGATAGAGGGGGGGGGTGAATATCGTAAAATCGTTTCGGATTAGAAAAGAGAATGCGTAGCGGAAAATTAAAACAAAACAGACACGAACACAAGGATTTTTACTTGGTTCGGAGTCGCGGACGGCTCCTACTCCAAGGCCCACGGTCCTTGACCGTTTACAGCGGGCAATTCTATATGTGCGCAAATGTTTACAAAAATGTTACAGTTGTAGTGCAGTAAATAAAATTAGACTCTTCGTTATCGACGCCCGGTGTGGATAGTGCTTCGGAGCAGTGGGTCGTCGTCGGTGCTTGAATCTCGAGATTAGAGGTTTTCGGAGCAGAGCGCTTGAGTCGAAGAGCGTAGAGGCGTTGAAAAAGTTGATCCTGAAGCCTTAGGGGTCGAGCCCCTTTTATACTGCTCCTGGGGCGGCCGGGACGCTGGGGGCGCCGAACACGTGCCTTCGGATCCATGAACTCCCATCCGATGCTCGGTCAGCACTTATCCCTCCAGAATCAGGCTCAGAGCTGACGGGGGTGCCCGGGACACTAGGGGCGCCCCGGTTGACTTGGTATGCTGGCTTCTCGCTTGAATTCACTTCGATCACTTGCTTTGCTTGGACCCGGGGCTCCCGAGGCACCCAGGGCGTCCGAGGCACCCAGGGCGCCCGAGACCACCAGGCTGCCCGGGAGCTTGAGGGCGCCTGGCCCAGTAAGCTTCTGAAGCGATTCTTGCTTAGCTTGTTCGTTTGACTTTGACCTTGGGCGCCCGGGACCTCCCGGGCGCCTAGCCTAGCTGCTGCCCCTCTCCTTTGGGGCATTCTGAGCTGTAGAAACACGTTCCTTTGGTCCCTGCATCCAAGGTTAGTTCCACAACAAAACAAGGCAAGAAATGTTAGGTTTATACAGCCTTAGCTATCTTGGTTCAGACTTTGGGTCTCCCAAATGGAACCCTAGGTCGAATCGACGCCTACTGTTCCCTTGATGGGGAATGCGTCCTCGCCTACTCCTCTCAGGAGAGTTTACCTTTTGCCAACCGGCTCCTCCGGTTGGACTTTTGCCCAGCAGTCCTTCGCCGGGCGCCTAGCAGCCCTTCGCCAGGTCTTCGGTTCCTAGCAATCCTTCGCCAGGTCTTAGACTCCTATCAGCCCTTCGCCAGGTGCCTTGCAGTCCTTCGCTAGGACTTCAGGTTTCGATGCCTAGCAGTCCTTCGCTAGGTGTCGAGTAGCCCTTCGCCGGGACTTCTTTTTGCACACTCAGTGAGCACATTAGATCACAATAATATCTTAACTTTTGAACCCTTTGCCAATATCAAAACCCTGGTTCGACTTAGGTGCTGCCTGCACCAACACAAATGTTGTTCTATGATGTTAAATACCATGTTCTATTGTAGTGCACCACTTATGAATGGACTCTATATTTTAGACTTAAAGAACCCATTTATAACATAAATACCAAACGTTTCAAACCAAATGATTTGAACCAAACGTATTTCTGGCATTATCGCTTATGTCATATAAATGAGAGTCGCATATCCCAGCTCCATAAGGATGGATTACTTGACTTATTTGATTTTTTTTTGATTTACAAGTGGTATCCTGGCTTGCACATGACTAATCCGCTTGGCTGATCGACCCTGCCCCACTGCCTTCAACGAGAGTCCCCACAGGTTAACCAGGGTAAATCGCGGGACGGAGACACATGGCAACTTCACCACTGATGATTCGGTACCCGATGGCCCGACCATGCAGTAGCCTATGGTAATTTCTTCTGTCGGCATACTACGTGCTCTACCAGGGAGTAATCGAACCCAAGAAGTGACGGATCACCCAAGTGAGCCATTACCAATCACGACATGCCCGTGGGGACGACTTATTTGATTTTGAATCATATGAGCCATGTGAATCTTGTCTTCTATGCAAAATGACCAAGCCTCCATTTAGTGGACATGGTGAAAGAGCGACAGACTTGTTAGGACTCATACATAATGATGTATGTGGCCCTTTCAATGTCGCAGCTAGAAGAGGCTATCAGTACTTCATCACTTTTACTAATGATGTCAGTAGATACGACTTTGGGTATCTCATGAAACACAAGTCAAAATCCTTTGAAAGTTTAAAGAATTCAAGAGTGAAGTACAAAACCAACTTGGCAGGAGTATTAAGATGCTTTGATCAAATCAGGTGGTGAATACCTTAGCCAAGAGTTTCATGACCATCTAGTTGAGTGTGAGATCATATCCGAACTCTCTCCACCTGGAACACCACAATGGAATGGTGTGTCCGAGCGTAGAAATCATTCTTTATTAGATATGGTACGATCGATGATGAGTCAGACAGATCTTCCTACTTTCTTCTGGGATTCGCTCTAGAGACGTCTCTTTTCACACTTAACCGAGCTCCATTAAAGGTTGTCATAAAGACACCATATACGATATGAACTGGGAAAAGCCCCACGATGTCTTTTATAAGGATTTTGGGTTATGAGACTTACGTTCGATGTCAAGTCTCAGATAAATTTGGACCCAAATCTGATAAGTACTATTTTGTAGGATATCCCAAGGAAACGAAGGAATATTACTTCTAGAATCCCACACTAGGCCAAGTGTTTGTCGCTGGAAATGGTATTTTTCTCGAAAGAGAGTTTATTTTTAGAAGAAATAGTTGGAGTAAAATCCATCTTGAAGAAGTTCAAGATGAAGATAGTACTGAGGCCTTGATGGAGATTGAATAGGCACCATAAAATGTTATGGTTCATGAGATTATTGCACAAGAAGTTATGGAGCAACAACCTGTTCAAGTAGACCAACCTCTTCGCAGATCTGATGGGATATGCTGTCAGCTTGAGAGATACTCATTTCTCTTATCTGACAATGATGACGTTATGCTTGTTCAGTTGAACGAGCCTACATCCTATCAAGAAGCTGTGATGAGTCCAGATTATGAGAAATGGCTAGAGGCTATGAAGTTCGAAATGGAATCCATGTACACTAACCATGTATGGACTTTGGTTGATCCACCTAAGGAAATTAAACCCATTGGGTGTAAGTGGGTCTTTAAGAGAAATACTGACATGGATGGTCTTATGCATAAAGACAGACAATAATGCAACATTTTCATCAGTTGCGATGCTTAAGTCTATTCGAATCATGTTTGCTATTGCAGCTTACCATGATTACGAGATCTGGCAAGTGGATGTCAAAATCTCATTCTTGAATGGGAATTTACTCGAGGATGTGTACATGACACAACCTGAGGGTTTTGTAGATCCAGAGCAGGCTGGAAAGGTATGTAAGTTGCAAAGGTCCATTTATAGGCTAAAGCAAGCTTCTTAAAGTTGGAATCTTCGATTCGATGAGGCAATCAAAGCGTTTGATTTCATCAAGAATGAAGATGAACCCTGTGTTTACAAGAGGGTTAGTGGGAGCACAATTATCTTCCTGATCTTGTATGTCGATGACATACTCCTCATTGGAAATGATATCCCTTCATTACAGTCTGTGAAGACGTGGATAGGGAATTGTTTCTCAATGAAAAACTTAGGTGAAGTAGCATATATCCTAGGCATCAAGATCTATAGAGATAGATCTAAAAGATTACTTGACTTAAGTCAGAGTACATATATTGACAAGGAGCTTAATCGTTTTGCCATGCAGAACTCCAAGCAGAGATTTCTACCGATGTCACATGGTGTGAGTCTTTCGAACACTCAATGTACCTCTTCTAAGGAGGAGAGAGATTGCATGGATAAGATCCCTTATGCATCAGCTATAGAGTCTATCATGTACGTCATGCTTTGTACTCGTCCAAATGTCACGAATTCTTTGAGCATGACAAGCAGATACCAGTCAGATCCAAGTGAAAGTTACTGGATAGCTGTCAAGAATATTCTTAAGTACTTATGAAGGACGAAAGAATATTTCATGATATTTGGAGGCAATAAGGAGCTAGCTGTAAAGGGTTATAGTGACGTAAGCTTCCAAACCAACATGGATGATTTCAGATCGCAGTTAGGGTATGCATTTTGCTTGAATGGTGGCGCTGTGAGCTAGAGGAGTTCGAAGTGGGACACAGTAGTAGATTCTACAATAGAGGCTGAGTATATTGTTGTATCTGATGCTGCAAAAAAGGTTGTTTGGATCCGGAAGTTCATTATAGAGCTTGGTGTGGCTCCTAATATAACAGACCTAATAGACCTCTATTGTGAGAACAATGGGGCTATTGCACAGGCTAAGGAACCTCGCTCTCATCAGCAGACCAAACACATACTACGCGCTTCCATCTCATTCGAGAGATCATCGATGGAGGAGATGTGAGGATATGCAGAGTACCCAATGATGCTAACATCGCGGATCCTTTGACGAAGGCTTTGGCACAGAAGAAGCATGATGGTCACACTAGGTCACTGGGTATTAGATATTATAGTGATTGACACTTGTGCTAGTGGGAGATTGTTAGTAGGAGCCCTTGAGCTAATTTTGTCATGATTGACTATAGGCATTTTTTATCATATTGCATCATTAATAAAGGCATGTTTAGTTATTATACTTTATATTTGTGCCAAATAACTAAGTATAATAATGTCCCAGGATAGTAGTTTCTTATCGACATCATATTGATTGGTTGAATCAATAGTGAGATGATGTAGAGAACACTATACTAAACTATTCCTAGTCAAGCATTAAAAATTAAGGATAATATTAATGCATGGAGATTAGCATATAGGTCAATTGATGACTTGAGCTCACAAGTCATGGATATATGATATCAAGTTGACACATGAGTATACATTAGAGAATGTGTACTGAATTGACCCGCCATGAGAAAGTTTCATAGATTGTCATATGAATGCCATAAAGTTTCTCATGTGACTATTAGTATGAATAGTCCTTAGACCAGAAGTCACTACGATTCCCTACATAAGAAGTTATGTACTTTGGTATCGTCAAATGTTACCTGTAATAGGGTGGACTATAAAGGCGATCACTAGGTATGTAATGAATTATGTGGAGGGATGTGAGTGATGTAGATAAGATCTATCCCTCCCATATGATGGGAGTGATATCTGTGGGCGCCTTGATCGAGTAGGACTGCTTAAACACATGACCATAGTCAAATGAGTCAATATGAGATTTTGAGCTCATTTGTTTGAGTGAGTCTAATCGGGGATCAAGAAACACAATGATTGATCGAGGATGATACGGTCTATACCTCATTGGTCAATCTAGATATTAAGGATAGAAGGACAAGGTCATACATTGTCATAGTCACGGAGGTTAAGTCAGATCTGGACTTTCTCGTCACTTGGGTAGCAATGATGCATTGCTAGATGTCACTCATTGCTTATGTGTCTAAAGTGGTTTAGACACATTGCCAATGTTACGAGAACCTATTGGGTCACACATAAAGAACACAATGCTTCGGTGATTAATTGATCTTAATTTGACTAAAATTTGATTCGATTTGGATTAATTGAGTTAGACTCAAGTGAATGCAATTGGATTATGAGATTGAGATCTAATTTGAGTTAGACTCATTTAGATTAGACTCAACCACATTTGAATGAGATATTAATTCATTAAAATGTATAATAAATTAATAATAGAGAAAGATGAAAAGTTCCTTTTCATTAGATGAATATAAGTTGAAGAGCCACATGAGAAAATGTGCTCTAATTGAGTTTTTATTGGCGTTAATGGAGGCAAGCTAAAGGGACAAAAACTCTTCATATTCATGGGATAAGTATAAAAGAGTTTTTCTTGTCATTTGGATGTAAAATTTGTCATTTTTTCCTTCCCCTCCTTCTCTTGGCTGAAACCCCTCTTCTTCCTCTCCTTTTTGCTTTGTGAATCTCCTCTTGAGGCTAGGACCACAAAGACGATTCTTCTCTGAAGCTTGAGAGATCATGTTCGTGTGGATACGCATAGAGGCACAGAAATTTGAATGTGCAAGAGATTAGGTATACCTCAGACAAACGAGATAAGTGAAGGGCACGCGCCAATGGTATACTTGTACGATAGGAATATGTAAATTAACTTTGTATAAGTTTTCTTTCACATGGTTCGCTCGTGGGATCTATTATTTATGCTACGATTTTTAAATATTTTTGTCTATAGATCCCTATAGGATGCTCCAGGGGCGAAAAGCCAAAGTCGGGTTCGGGTGAGCCTAACTCCGGTTGACCAGAAATCACCAAAGAAGTCCCGCTGGAGATTGGTTAGCGAGTTGCTGACCAAATCTTACTCTGGAACCCCTATTCATAGTAGCGCTCGAGCTCTTGTGCACCCGTATGCATAGGGGTACCCGTGCACTAGGGCACCCCAATGCATACAAGCGCTCGAGAGCCTATTCAATCCACCCAACTAGCCATTTGCGACTATTGCATACCGGATAACGCTCAAGCCATGTGTCAGGCGCCCAAAACAACTCGGGCACTCCTATAGTGCCACGTCATCAAACAGATAGAACTGACTAGGGCTATAAATATGCCCTCATATCTCAGTTCCAAACCATCAATCAACTGAAACAAATTCTTTCTTGTTTTCTAGCATCCTGTACATCAAAGTTTGTAAAAGGTTTCTTCACCAGAAGGAGATTTTGATAGTGAGCCTCAACTATCTTGGATTAGCAACCACCTAGGTTGCAACTAAGTAAATTTCTGTGTCTTAGCCTTTCACTAATTTAATTAGTTTATGTTCATTTTGTTTTATTGTTTCAACTAATCTGAATTCTTTATGAGCCGCACAAAAGATCTATTTTATTTTACAACGGTAATTCACCGCTCTTGCTGGTCCACCTCGATCCAACACTGATGATCAAAGTGAAGGGTACAGCACAACTCCCCCCTCCTATGTTTAATCGGGAGGATTTTCCCTATTGAAAATGGATAATGGAGGTCTATCTGTAGACTAACATGTACCAATGTTTTGTAGTCCTGAGTTGGTACTCACCATCAATGGATGAAGGAGGAAATGCTCCACTAAAGCTGGACAAGTGGAACACCAAAAAGAAGAAGAAGGCACAAATCGAGTCCAAGGCTTAAACACTTTGCAATGCAGCCTAACAAAAGAGGAGATGAACCAGATTGGTCCAATCAAAAGTGCAAAGGAGCTCTGTGATAAGCTGATCGATCTACATGAAGGGACAGATGATGCTAAAGTAGGAAAAAGGTATCTATTGTTAAATAAGCTTTTCAACATAAAAATGCAAGACAGCAAAACAACAAACCAACTTTACACCCGAATCAAGGAAATAATGAATAGGCTCCACCTGATTGGATATCACCCAGATAATCGAGATGTGATAAGGCATGCTCTAAATGCTTTTCCCCAAAATTTATTGTGGGCATCTATTATAGATGCTTACAAAATTTCGAGGAATCTTTCAAAATTAAAACTAGATTAATTATTTTGTAAGTTAGAGCTACATGAACAGATTAACGCCAAAATAACCAAGATGGGTATTGTTTTGAATGCAGGTTCTTCAAAAGAAGCAAATTCAAGGAGCAGAACCCAAGAAGAATCTTAAAGTGAGTCTGACTCAGACTCAGATGTTGAAGAACACCTGGTGAACTTGGTAAGAAAGACGTTCACCAGGAAAAATAAAAAGTTCTCCAAAAAGGACATTTAGAAGGTGATGAAGCCTTCCACAACAGAATCCAAAAATAGCATCACCTATTTTGGTTGCAACAAGAAAGGGCATTTCAAGCACGAATGCCCATACATAAAGGAGGACCAACCCAAGAAAATGAAAAAAAGAAGAAGACCCTACAAGCAACTTGGGAGAAAGACCTCCTCGGATGACTCGGATGGAGAACACTCGAAGAATTCCAACTACCTCACATTGATGGCAACCGGACCTGAGTCAGAATCATAGCAAGATGAAGAGTCTGAATACGAGTCGATCCATGAGTCCGTACTCTTTTTTGATGGCTCGACTAAGATACAAGAATTATTAAATACAAAAATTTTGAAAATCATTTCTTGTATAGATAGAAAATTATCTATATTTGAATCTAGGATTGATCTATTCTTTAAGAAAAATCAAGACCTCAAGGAGCAAATTACTAACAAAAACTCAATTGAACAGGAACAATTTGAAAAATCTACTAAACTTGAAAATGAAAACTCCACGCTAAAAAGTGATGTTCAAAAACTTAATGATTTACTAGAAACTTTCACAATAAGATCAAAGAAAATTGATTTAATTCTTGGATTTCAAAAGGGTGTTTACAAAAAATCTGGGATAGTATACAAAACAAGATCGGTCCAGAGATCATTTGTTTACTTAGCCCACTCATGCAAGAACCAAAGAAAAGCATGAGTCTCAAAAGTTTACCTAATAAAGCAAGTAGGGAAAAATCAATATTATGCCCCTAAAAAGGACATCAATTATATTAACCCAAAACACCCTGCTACAATTTAGGGGGAGACACCAAATTAGTTGGCACGTTAAAATCAGCCCTTACCCATTAGGGCAATTAGGACTAGACTTAAAAATTAATTTGACACTTGATCTACTTAGTACCAGGATGGGTCGAGATGATAGTAAGCTACAAAAGTCGGTCTAAGAAGTCAAGTAGGATAAGGTGTACCCTATTTGTTCTTTTTGGCCCGATGGAACTAGCCGAAGTTAACTTGCCACATCCGCGAGTAGTTAGACTAGGGTTTCTCAAAGAGAAAGATAAAAGTATAATTTCTTTAAAAGGCTTTGTCTAGGAAAAGGTCGTTGCTCGGATAATTAAGAAGGCCCCTGTGTCTCGCCAAGACCTGGAAATCGATTATTGAAATTTACTTTTAAACTACTACTTGTTAAACTTGAATCTGACAAAAGGTTAAATTAAATTCTCTAAATCAACTCAATTAATCTCACAAAATTATAGGATTACCTTGGTTGATAACTTTAGACCGAGTGAGATGCTCAAGGATAATAAAATTTGAATTCTTGTTTGCTTCAACCTTAATTTAAACCTTAAACCAAATTAAAATTAAACCTTAATTCAAACCTTAACCCAAAGTAAAATTCAACCTTATTCAAACTTTAACTTAATTAAAATTCTACTTTAATTCAACTTTAACTTAATTAAAATTCTACTTTAATTCAATCTTAACCTAATTAAAATTCTTATTTAATTCAACTTTAATCTTAATTAAAGTTTTACCTTAATAAAACCATAAGTAATCAATATCTCAAATCTACATTAATTTCAAAATTTAACTTCATTTTTTTGACTTCATTTTTTTTAATTTCAAAATTTAACTTCGATTTTTTTTTTAAAATGTTAACTTCATTTTTTTTTAAATTTAACTTCATTTCTTTTACTTAAAAATAATTTTTTAAAATTAACCTTAATTATTTATTTTAAATAATTTGAAAAGTTAACTTTAATCTTCACTTTTAACCTAAAACGAATTGCTTTTAACTTTATTTTTTTCCCCTTAAAAAATTCTCCCTTTCAAAATTTAACTTTAATTTTTTTATTTAACTTCCTTTTCTTCTGTAAGCCTTAAATTTTGATTTTTACTTAAATTTTTTTCTTTAAAATCTCTTAGCTTTAATTTCAACCTTAATTTATTTTAAAATATTTTAAAATACTTTTAAATTTTATAACGTTAATTATTTGTTTTAATTAATTTATTTTCAACTTTAAACAAATATCTCACTTCAACATCAAACGTTAATGAAATTTTGACTTCAATTAATTTCATTTAAATATTTTAACATGAATTTAGTTAAACCTCAAATTTCAGACTCAAAAAGTTAACTCATTTTGAACTTTAAAACCCCAACCCTTAATGTTAATTTTAAACTTAATTAACACGAATCAAGTTTTATCCTTAAACTTTAAATCTTAATTTAAAATGCTTTGAACTTGAATTTTAATTGACCTCATTCAAACTATAATAAAAAAAACTATTAGAATTGAGGCGCCTCAGTCAAGCCAAGGTTCCTCGCATGCGAGGCGGTGCAAAGCCTACCTAAATCACCTAAGGCGCCTCAAAACCTAACTAAGATGCCTCAAAATCTAACTAAGGCGTCTCACTTATAACTGAGGAGCCTCGGTTCGCGAAAAGGTAGAAAACGAATAGAACTCTCATTTTCTCTCCAAGACCCTCAGATTTTCTTTCTCCAATCAAGCGAAGGTGCCTTGCGATCTGTTCTTGCCAAAAATTCAACTCGTGTTCCATCAACCTTTAACAATGCCTCCTAGGTATAACTACATCTATTCGTATCACCCATTATGATTAACATATCCATGCGTATTGTTGATGATGTACCTATTTGTGTGATCGTTGTCATGGTTGTTATAAAATTGGGACTATCTAGGAAAAGCGGATCCTAAATCCACCATCCATAAATAGAGCAGATGCTCCCTCTTTTGATGGTAAATTTCTCACTGAATGACTTAGACTTAGGTATTTAGAGCATACATTTATGCCCCTGAAAACTTGATACCTAAATCACTCTTATTTTCATAGCTACTGTTTGAAACTTATTGAAATATTTGATTATTATCATTTGAACCAATGCTTATTTTGTAGTCAGTCATACAACTTAACCCTGTGCTCTCAATTTTATAATAACTTGATTAGGGTTAATGACGTGACCTATTCCACTACAGTGGCAAGGAGAGACTTCATGTTCTCTCCCACTATCCTGATTGATCACTTAGGACTTCTACCTATCCCTTTCTCTGCTACCCTAGTAGTGAGCTGCCATTTGGAAAACACTATTAACACATTACATTTGATACTATCCATATGTACTTTTTTGGGGTAGAGAGAACTTGTATTGTGACTGACTTTATGTAGCGATCTCGGCCTCTATGGTCCACGCAGGCAACCCTCTAGGGCCGAGACACTACGGGTCTTCCCACCCCTGGCCAGTGGGTTTTTGCCTTTCCCAGGATTCGAACTCTAGACCTCCAGGCCAAGTACTAAAGTTTCTGAATCCTGGTAAAGGCAAAAACCCACTGGCCCGGGGTGGGAAGACCCGTAGGGTCTCGGGCCTAGAGGGTTGCCTGCGGGGACCATAGAGGTCGAGATCGCTACATAAAAAGGTGCCTTTTATTGTAACGACACGGTCCCTCAATCCATTGGCGGCCAAATCAACATTTGGCGGCCCAACAACCTGGCCCCTCGGGCCCAATAACCTGGCGGCCAAATCAACATTTGGTGGCCCAACTATGTCATCGACCAACAACCGATGTCGACGACCAACAACCGTGTCGTTACTCACTAGGTCTTTCCACCCCTGACCAGTGGATTTTTGCCTTCCTCAGGATTTGAACTCTAGACCTCCAGGATAAGTACTAGAGTTTATGAATCCTGATACCAATTGAGCTGTAGCTCAATTGGTATCAGGATTCATAAACTCTAGTACTTATCCTGGAGGTCTAGAGTTCGAATCCTGAGGATGGAAAAAATCCACTGGCCAGGGGTGGGAAGTACTTGTGAGTAACGACCGCCCAAGAGGTCGCCAAAGGGGCCGCCAAATGGGATTTGGCCGCCCAAGGGGCCGAGGGCCGCCATGTGGGCCGCCAGTTGGGCTGCCCAAGGGGCCAAGGGGCTGGGTCGTTACACTTTAGGTCATTCTCCCTTAGAGTGTATGATTATGTGTTGTATAGACTTCTTACTACCTGTATTTTGCCTACCACATCTAGGGATGTGCTAACCATCCATCCCTCTCACTCCTTTTTTCTTTATGCCCTATGACAGTGGCTAGACATTGACATAACATCTCACATATTTCACAACATTATTCTCGCATCAACCACTATCACTAAAAAGAGAGTACATATGCCCTATTGTGATATCCTGATAGCCCTTTTTTTAGCCATAGGCATTGGCATCCCCTAGGGTCCACTCACTCTGCTAAGTGAGTATGATTTCTCAGCAACATATGTCCTTAGTCCAGATAGAGGTTATTGTTCAGTGGATTCTATCATGGAGAGGAGATGCTCCACCTATCAGACATGTTGAACCAGCAGCAGGTAGCCGATTAGCTAGTCGAGTAGGCAGACGAGGAGGCATATGAGGAGATTCTGGACACATTTTCAGACCTTTATGGATCTAACTTCACTAGGTCCGTCGAGCAGTGACTCACTCGACTTGAGGAGTCCACACTCTTGATTCGACAATCTGTTGTTGACCTTCACTAGGAGATCCATGATGTAGTTACTGATCTTTGTGAGGAGGTTCGAGATTCGGTCATAGGACTATGCACTCAGATCACCACAAAATTTCATAGGATAGACGATCAAATGCAGACCTTCATTCCTACATCTCCACCTCCTCCAAACGAGACCTAGCTGACTTCTGTCATGCTTAGATTTGACTGACTTTGTGTTTTGAGTTGACTAATGTTGTATTGTAGGTTGAGACTTGTTTTGCTCTTTAACTTCCTTAGCACTTTTATATGATATGTTTGGTTACTTCCTTGCTCATGTATGTGTATGGTAGACTAGACTTATACCACATATGTAGACATCTTCAAAAATTGCATTTTAAAATTTAAAACTTGTTTCTTTAACTTAACTTTTTCAAACCTAATTTGGACTTTCAAATCTAACCTTGTTTTGGAGGACATGTGATTAAGGATATGCAATTAATTCGGGGGAGCATTAAGAATAAAATATACTTTATTTTTATTAAAATTTTATATTTTTATTTTTTTAAAATATGTTTAAAAGATATAATTTATACTCCTTTTTGAAAATCATCTTAGAAGTGTTCAAATTGTTGGTGCAAAGAGCATCAGTCATGAACAGTCAACCTCTAGTGTTTCAATGTTTGACATTACACTAAGGTCTAGTCAAAGTGATCAAGGGTTAAGCTAAACAGGACATGATGTTTGGTAGGGTAAACTCTGGTTTGATCAGTCTGATAAAGGGTTAGCCAAACATGACCTGATGTTTGGCAGTAACAACATACTAAGGTATAGTCAAAGTGATCAAGGGTTAAGCCAAACAGGACCTGATGTTTGGTAGGGTAAACCTAGGTTTGATCAGTTTGATAAAGGGTTAGCCAAATAGGATATGATGTTTGGCAGAGTAAATAGAACCCAGGGTTTTGTCAATTTGACCAAGGGATAAGCCAAATAGGACTTGATATTTGGCAGAATGACTAAACTCACATCTGGTCAGGTAGGCTAAGGATAAGGTAAACAGGACTTGATGATTATCAATGAGAAGTCTAGTTAGGATTAAGATGACAAGAAAAGAAGTCATTATGAAGGAACAAAATCCTAGTAAGTAAAGCTAGGTGGAAGAAATCCTGGTGAGTGAAGTTGGGTCCTAGTGAGTGAATCTGTTGGTGCTGGAAGCACCAAAGTCAAACTTGTGTTTTGATAATTGCAAAGGGTTCAGAAGTTAAGGAGTTTTGTGATCTAACAAAGTTTATCAAGTATGCAGGAAAAGTCCTAGGTACACTAGGCACTAACTCTTGGTTGCATGAATTGGGTGTTGGGTATGGCTTGACGGGTTTCCTAAGCTAATACTCGGTCGATCCGAGAGACCTCTCCATGTCTACAGATTAAAAAATTAATCCGAATGGAGACCCGTCTCCATATGACCATCTTGTGCCATATCGAACGATCCAAATTACATCTCGACCAATTACCAAAATCGACCTTGTAATTTGCTTGACCGTTCGACTGCGGAAAAGGCGACGAGTGGATCGCCAACTTTTGTGTTTATGGTCAGGGTGTAGTTAAATAATTATTGACTATGATTCGCAATCAAAATAATTAAATAACAAACATAAAATGACGAGGTTAGCAAACATGACACACAATAAACATAAGGATAATCAAGGAGCTTGGCGAAGAGATATACCTTCTCGATCACCTCACGGTCTTCTACCTTATGTCCCTCCCTTCATGGACTTCGTGTGGGCAACGGTCTACCACGAACCGAGGCCAATCAATCGCACAATCGTCTTCTCTCTAACCGAACCAAAACCCTAATCCTAAGGTTAGCACCGCTGGCTACCTTGCTTCCTTCTCCCTTGCGCTGCCGGCCAACCGTAGCCACCAAGGCCACACCGACCAGATGCTGTCCTTGAGAAGGAAGTAAAGAAGAAGATGAAAGGAAGAGAGACCTCCCTTTCGTATCCAATACTAGCCGGTAACCATTTCTCTTCCACCCTTGCGGCGCCGCAGCAACACCACCTTGCGCCACTCACCGTCGGCCGCCGGCTCTACCTCCTTCACCGCCGAGCACCACAAAAGGAAGAGGACACCTCTTCCTTGTCTATGTTGGCCTCAGGCAGGAGATGATGGAGGGAGGAAGAAGAAAAGAGGGAGGCAAGTTCCTCTTGTCTTGGCCCGACCAACAACCTTTGAGAGAGAAGGAGGGAAGGAAAAGAAAGGGTGAGGCCTTGGGTTATTTTTCCGTGGATTGATTAGCCTTGGTTTCATGATCTCCTTGGGTATATATAGGGCTAAGGTAGGGACCAAGAGGAGGAGTTGGATCTTGGCCCACCAATGGATCTAAACCTGATCCATTAATTAAGATCCATTCCACTAAAGGATCTTAATTGAACTTCCTCACCAACCCTCATATTTTCATATGGGCTCCACATATTATGAGTCATCCATCCCCTCGTGTTTAAGATCTCGAATGCCCATTAATTAATTTAAATTACTGACAATTCAAATTAATTAACTCTGAGTCCTTGACTAGTACCACTCGACCTTATCATAATGTCGGATCAAATCCACCTGCAGGGTTTAGCATGATGAACCTTTCAAGCTCATCAAGGGGGCATCATCAACCCGACTCACCAGGACACGGATTCCGTCAATAATCAATAGCACATCATGTTATTAATATTATCTCCCAACTTACCGGGCCTATCGATCTAACTGAATAGATCTCTCCCATTGGTAAATCAAAGAAATAATAGTTAATAATATATGCCTGTTATTATATCGGGATTAAGTGATCATACTTCATAATATAAACTGAGGTCCTATCCAATTATCAAGTCAATACAAATTAGTTAACCTCTGGTTTTGGTCCTGCTCAATGTACTCAAAGCACAATAGTATAATTCTATGGTCAAGACCAACCACACCTTATTACACTACAACCATCCCGATGGGTTGTGCAATTCCATCTCGGTTGTGGGCCTCTATTTATACTAAGCAAGGAACTGATCACATGATCTTCCGTGTGACACCACATACCATGTTATCTATAATGCAAAGTAATTGGACTTCATGCATGTACTAATGAAAACAGATACCTAATGTAGTTGTTATTCTCTTTTCAAAATGATGATGTTCATATAAAGAAATTCATATCTTTCAGTATACACATCATACAATCTCCCACTTATACTTGAAGACATTCCTGTTCTCTCACTGCCATACATCTCACTCCCATATCCTCCACATGTCGATCAAAAGCCCTAGCTGGAAGAGCTTTTGTGAAAGTATCTGCCAGGTTGTCCTCTGATGTAATCTTGGCGACAACTACTTCTCCTCGCTTTACGATTTCTCATATCAGGTGGTACTTGCGCTCTATGTGTTTACTCGCCTTATGGGCTCGTGGTTCATTCGAGTTTGCAACTTCACCACTATTATCACAAAAGATTGTGATAGATCTGGGCAAACCAGGAATCACATCCAAGTCCATGATGAAGTTCCTGAGCCATATAGCTTCCTTGGCTGCCTCTGAGGCTGCCACATATTCAACTTCCATGGTGGAGTCCGCCATGCATTTCTGCTTGACATTCTTCCAAACAATGGCTCCACCTCCTAAAGTAAACACAAACCCCAAGGTAGACTTACTCTTGTCCCTATCCGACTGGAAATCTGAGTCCGTAAAACCCACAAGGACTAATTGGTCTGCCCGGTAAACCATCATATAATCCCTAGTCGGTCTCAGTTATTTTAATATATGCTTTACCGCAGTCCAATGTCCCTGTCTAGGGTTACTCTGATATCTGGTAACCATGCTCACGACAAAACAGATATCAGGTCTCGTGCACAACATAGCATACATGAGGCTTCCTACTGCTGAAGCATAAGGAACCGCCTTCATTTCCTCTATCCCCTTTGATGTTTTCGGACACATCTCCTTGGATAGAGGAACTCCATGCCTGAAGGGTAGAAAACCCTTCTTGGAGTTTTCCATGCAAAAACGAGACAAGACAGTGTCAACATGTAAAGCTTGGGATAAGCACAACATCCTTTTTTGGCGATCCCTTATGACCTTGATCCCAAGGATGTGTCCCGCTTCTCCTAAGTCCTTCATATCAAACTGCTTTGATAGCCAGACCCTTACGTCTGATAACACTTTGACATTGTTGCGAATTAACAAAATGTCATCTACGTATAGTACAAGAAACACCACTACATTTCCGTCATATCTTTTGTATACACATGACTCATCTTGGCTTTGAGTAAATCCATATAACTGGATTACTTCATCAAAGCGGATGTTCCAAGATCTTGAAGCTTGCTTCAATCCATAAATGGATCCATTAAGCTTAGACACTAAATGCTCTTTGCCCTTTGCAATGAATCCTTCTGGTTGCTGCATGTAGATGATCTCCTCAAGACTTCCGTTAAGGAAAGCCGTCTTGACATCCATCTACCATACCTCATAGTCCATATGAGCTGTAATTGATAAGAGAATCCGGATAGACTTAAGCATGGCTACCGGCGAAACAGTTTCCTCATAATCGATACCCTCTTTCTGAGTGTACCCTTTCGCAACAAGCCTATCTTTGAAGGTCTCAACCTTCCCTTCTGATCCTCTCTTTCTGTTGTAGATCCACTTGCATCCAATGTCTTTTACACCATTGGGTGGTTCTACTAACTCCCAGACCTGATTAGAATCCATAGATTCTATCTCAGAGTTCATTTCTCTTTGCAATCTGCATCCTGATCTTGGAGGGCCTAGTCATAGGTCCAGGGATCCGGTTCATGTTTACCAGAGACCAAGTCCGAAGACTCTCCCAAAAACATGAACCTTTCAGACTGTCTGACAACCCTCCCATGGCGATAAGGCACCACCTGTGTATCCTCAGTGGCACGTGGTGCAGTGACTTGTGGTGTGTCCTCTTGTACAATTGGTCCTAAGGTATGTAACACCCGCTTTTTTTTTTTCTTTTCATAAAGCGGCGTTACGTTAACATGCTTAGGGCATGTAGACATCATAATGCAGTGGAAACCTTTAACTTACACCTACATGCACTTACTACCCTTCCTAACATCATAACATGGGAACTTGGCATATTAACTTTATACCTAACATCATATCATGTCCTACTTAGCATCATGTCATACTTATCATCATGTCATTCTTAGCATCATGTCATACATAGCATCATGTCATAGAGTCACATTCAAGCACATACTAGTAGAGGTAAAGTTCTATCATAAAACGAGCAAACATATGGTCTCGTGGCCAAGTCACTATCACACACATACTTTATTGCTGTCCTGCTGCTTCCTTACGGTCCCCTTGCGTGATCTGCGGTATAAGGAAAATAAGACTATAAGCACACAGGCTTAGTAAGACTCTTTCCTACTCACTAAAACCATTCATCACTTAATCATGAGCATCTTGAACATTAACATACTTAGTGCTTTACTCAGCACATAAGTCTTCATGAGCACTTAGCATACATTTGACATGACTTGAACATAACTTAGTCACTTTCATAGCATAGCATATACATAAACATAAAAACATTCATGGCTTGGCATAATACTTGGCATAGACATAAACATCATAAACATTCATAGCATGACATAATTCTTGGCATAGACATAAATATAATAACATAACCTCATAAACATTCCTAACATGAACCTAAATAAAATCATGGCATCCTAACTTAGCATAAACACAATTAAATCATGGCATCACAATTTAGCATGGACATAAATAAAATCATAGCATTCTATCCTAGCATAAACATAATTAAATCATGACATCATAATTAACATAAACATAAATAAAATCATGGCATTCTAACCTAGCATAAACATAATTAAATCATGGCATCTTAATTACATAAACATGAATAAAATCATGGCATTCTAACCTAACATAAACATAATTAAATCATGGCATCCTAAACTATCATGAACATAAATAAAAATCATGGCAGTCTAACTTAGCATAAACATAATTAAATCATGGCATCCTAAACTATCAGGAACATAAATAAAATCATGGCATTCTAACCTAACATAAACATAATTAAATCATGGCATCCTAAACTATCATGAATATAAATAAAAATCATGGCAGTCTAACTTAGCATAAACATAAT
The DNA here is from genome assembly GCA_024364735.1 of Boesenbergia rotunda. Taxonomy (NCBI): domain Eukaryota; kingdom Viridiplantae; phylum Streptophyta; class Magnoliopsida; order Zingiberales; family Zingiberaceae; genus Boesenbergia; species Boesenbergia rotunda. The sequence continues at coordinate 7,163 of JAGFNQ010008673.1, read as the reverse complement.
TAAATCATGGCATCCTAAACTATCAGGAACATAAATAAAATAATGGCATTCTAACTGAGCATAAACATACATAACATCATTTGCATAAACATACCTTGCATAAACTTACTTTGCATAATATTCTTATCATAAATATAATGCATAACATGGATGAATGCATGTGGTAATTGCATATATATATAAGGATGCTTAATCTTTAAAAACATGCTTTTAAATACTTTAACATAATCATAACATTTATTGGGCCCTGGCTTGTACCACATTCATTCATCATATGCGCGCATCCCTAAGTAAATACGAGGTAGCTAATCTCGACCTACTAGGGTAAGGACAGCTTCATCGGTAGTCCCGAACCGTAAGGATAGCTTCATCGGTAGTCCCGAACCGTGGACAGCTTCATCGGTAGTCCAGAACCGTGGACCTTACTTAGGTCCGGTACAAGCCCATAAAATAAAATAAAATGCTTTCACATGCTTTTTCATTCATCATCATTCATAGCATATTCATTCATTCATCATACTTTCATCATACTTAACATCATCGTTATGCCTCGAAGGCATGATCCTTAACTTCATTCTTCACTTTCATTCTTAGACATGGCATCATTTTCATTCTTAACATGGCATCATTTTCATTCTTAAGCATGACATCATTTTCATTCTTAAACATGGCATCATTCTCATTCTTAAAAATGGCATACATACATAGCGTTCATAAGACATAGCATACATACATATCATTCATAAATCATGGCACATGTCTAAACATTTATGACTTGACATATATTTCATGACATATAAACTGAGGGTTTGATTAATATAGAATTCTTCCACCTTACTTAAACATACATCTTATTAACCTATACCCAAGCATCTGGGTAGGTGTAACCCAACCCTAACCCTAGGTTAGATCCTTGGCCGAAAGCCCCAAGGAAACCCTAGGTCCATGAGACTTCACATTACTTCCCGAACACATCCCATACATACATACTAGGCCATAGGGAACATTTGATCCCATACTTAAGGCCAACCCTAATCCTTTGACCCAACTCTTGCTCTTGGCTGAAACTTCATGGCCATGGGGGCATGGAAAAATTTCCAATAAAACCCCAAATCAATTGCTTAAACACCAACCATACCTTACCATAGGGCCATTGGGACCCTTACTTGAAATAAGTCCTAACTTTCCACCCTATTAGGGTTCTTGGCCGAAACCTATAGGGTCTCTAGGCCATGTGAAACATTCACATAAACACCCTCCATCTCTCTTATATCATGATAAAACATAAAACATATACTTGAGGTCTTAAACCCAACCCTACACATGGGTCCTTCATGTTGGCCGAAACCCTAGGGTATCCTAGGGTACCCCAAAAATTCCCAAAAATTATATTTAATTTATAAACATCTTAAGGGAACATTAAATAACATTATAAAGATTTTTAGCATCATCATGGACCCTAAACATTGTGGCCGAACCCATAGGGTCTCTAGGGAGCTTGATTTTGTTTCTATCATGTTGGCCGAAACCCTAGGGTATCCTAGGGTTCCCCAAAAATTCCCAAAAATTATACATAATCTCTAAGCATTATAAGGGAACATTAAATAATATTATAAAGATTTTTAGCATCATTATGGACCCTAAAACATTGTGGCCGAAACCTATAGGGTCTCTAGGGTGCTTGATTTTGTTTCTTTCAACCTCAAGTCCCAAAAACCAACCAATAAATCATGCTAAAATATAAAGAACTATTATACCACAGATGAGGGAGTCTTACCTTGGTTGATCTTGATTTTTAAACCTTAAAAGAGAAGGAAATGGTAAGATCTTTGGACCCTTGAACCCCCTTGTCCTTGTATCCTTGGAAGACCCCTTAGATCTTGGAGATGAGACCTTCTTGTGGAGTTTTTCCAATGAAAACCCTCCTTGTGGTGTTCGGCTAGGATGAGGGAAGGAGGAGGAAAAAAAATGCAAAGTAATGGAAAGAAGAAGTAACTCCCAAACCCCCTCTTTATAACTCATCAAGGAGGCAAATGAAGAGTCTCTCCATGACCCTTCATCTTCTTCTAAGCCTTAACCAATATCCACTTCATTCCCTCATAATATTCCCTCACTAGATGAGTTGGTTAAAGCATACATGGTTGTACAAGTAGTCCAAGGTTCAATCCTTGGTAGATGCACAATTTTTTTCCACTTATTTTATTTTATTTTTCCTAGTATTTTCGAAAAATCCCTTAAAAATTCCCCCATAATTATGTTAATATTTCTTATTAAAATCCCTTTATATTTATACTAATTTTCACCTAAAATCTACCAAAAATTATGGTACTAAAAAGCCCATATAAGGCCCATTAGTGCCCTTTTTCCCAATTTAAATGAGAAAATATGGATTTTCTAGGCCAAGGTTCGCCTTAATATTTCTAGGTTCCTCAGAAAATTATCTAGACATGCTTAATATTTTAAGTAAATATTAAGAGAATTTTCTGGGTCGTTACAAGGTAAGAACACCCCCACTTAACTCTTCAAGCACTAGTCTACTCTTGGGCTTATGGTTCATCACATAGTCTTCTTCTAAGAATCAGACATTCGTGCTAACAATTACCTTCTGATCCTTAGGACTATAGAACAGACCACCTTTTGTTCCCTTAGGATAGCCAACAAACAAGCGTACTTTCGTTCGAGAATCCAACTTATCAGTATCTCCCTTCAGCACATGTGCTGGACTACTCCAAATCCGAATATGCCCTAGATTAGGCTTTCGCCTAGTCCATAATTCTATGGGAGTCGAAGGGACTGACTTAGATGGAACCATGTTCAGAATATATGCAACTGTATCTAGAGCATATCCCTAGAACGAATCAGGTAAATCAGAATAGCTCATCATTTACCTAACCATTTCCATAAGAGTCCTATTCCTTCTTTCTGCAACTCCGTTCTGTTGGGGCGTACCAGGTGCAGTTAGTTGGGACTCGATCCCAGCTTCTGATAAGTATATCCTAAAGTCTCCAAAGAGGTACTCCCCACCACGATCTGATCATAGTGTCTTGATACCTTTACCTTGACGCTTCTCCACATCAACCACGAACTCTTTGAACATGTCAAAGCATTCAGACTTGCGGTGCATAAGGTAAATGTATCCATAACTTGAATAATCGTCAATAAAAGTGACAAAGTATTCAAAGCCACCTCTAGCCTGGATTGACATAGTGTTAGTAATATGAGAGAAGTGTCCTAAGGCAATCACCTTATAATTATAATCATATACTTTAATAAATGAATATTCACTATTTGAGTATACATGTTCGTGTATTTGATTGAGATCTTAAACTCATTTACTGAATGTCCGCAATACAATTCACAGCATGAGAGAATTTGTGATGAATTCACAACTAGTGATTATCTCTACATGTGCAATTGTGAAGTATTGAAATTGTCCCTAGTCGATGAATTGATAAATACGGACACTATCAATTCTGTTGAGACTAGCATGGGTTATTCTCTAATCAGCTGATTCTCACTGGCTGGTGACATTGGGATGTCCGGAGATAAACATGAATGCTAGTTAAGGGAACTAGTTCATTGGAGTGACTAGCTGTAAAACTTCATATGGTAATCTACATATAGATATGTCAATGAAGATCTTACTGCAGCTTAAGTGCGATGTTCCTTTGACTTGCGGTGTTCAAGTCATCTTGGTCATGAAGACTTATACTTTGACATCTTAAGCAATCATCTCCAAGGAGGTGTGGACCCAGGATGATTGGATATAAGCCGAAGTGCCCGAAGATGTTTGAACAACGAACAAAGGATTCACCACTCCTTGCGAGGGGATGTATACCCAAGGCCTATCGTTGGATTGTTACTCAAAGCCTCTGGTCAGAGCATGACATGCTCAGAGTATGAGTCTCTGAAAGTCATGAGAGTAATTAGAATCCGTTGAACGAGAAAGACATTACTTGGGCTAGGTGTGACGTAGTCAGCCTAGTGGGGACTTACACACATTAACCGTGTCCTGAACCAAGTGGGTATAAGATGGTGAAGGGAATGAGGCATGATTCATTAGAGCTGCTGAAGGGTTTAAGAATTAATTCTGAGGTCAACCGTTGATCTTTCGATTAATTGGGGATCATGATGTACTACTAGGTGCCACTCATGATCGTTCTATAATTGGTTAATTATAGACGGCCAACATAAATCGAAAGCCTATTTAGTCACACGCACTACGAGTAATCCGAGGGATTTAAAATGAGTTGAAAATTAGATTTTCTGATCAAGAGAGATAAGTCGAATCTGAATTTTTCAGAGACGCGTCGGAAGCATAAAATGGCTAAGTCTTTTGAAGACTTATTGGACGAATTAAATGAGTTTAAATCGTACGGTTATGGCATTGGTTTGGCCGGCCAAAGAGGGTCCCCACCCTCTTTGGTTTGGCCGGCCACAATAAGAGGGAGAACCAAATTGTCTGGTTCAAATTATAAAATAAACCGCGCGTGGTTTGTTTTATAAAATTATGGATAAAGAAATTTATATAAAGAGATTTATTTTCATGGAAATTAAAATAAACCTTGGATTGGTTTATTTTATTTTATAAATCAATAATGGATTGATTTACCATGATAATGAAATTTATAGAAATTTATTCTTTTTATGGAAATTAAAATGAACCATGGATTGGTTTATTTTATTTTATAAAATCAATTATGAATTGATTTTTCCATGATAAGAAAAATTTATAAGATAAATTTCTTGTAAAATTTATTCCATAATAAAAGAGGAGACATGGTTGTTTTTATTATAAATTAAGTTATAATAAAAACTTGGCATAATGGAATAATTCATAAGACATTTATAAAATAAATTTCTTGTAAAATTTATTCCATAATAAAAGGGGAGACATGGTTGTTTTTATTATAAATTATGTTATAATAAAAACTTGGCTTAACGGATTAATTCATAGAAAAATTTATAAGATAAATTTCTTATGAAAAATTTATTCCGTTAAAAAGGAGACATGGCGATAAAGAGGCTACTATATAAAGGTGCAAAGGCAAGGCTTGGAAATCATTCAATTGATCAAGGATTCTTGCCTAGTCCCTTTTCCTCTCCTTCTCTCCCTCTCCCTCCTCAAGTGGGCGCCGACCCTAGAAGGGCTCCTTGTTGCCGTGAGCCACCTCCACCAAGAAGAAGCCGAAGAAGAAGAAGAAGCGGATCGCGACTCCTTCCTCTCTCCCGGAATACGGATTCCGTTCTTCATTTGGTGGTTAGCTTTCATCTCTCTCTCTTGATATTCTTGTCATGCCTCTGGAGAATCTAGTAGTTCTTGTCGGCACGAAACTCGTGGCTTTGCGAAGTCATCCCGAAGAGAACTCGGCGTGGACGCGAATAAAGGCGGAGCTTCCAAGGGACGCTACGGTTGGATCTCGTCCCTTACTTCAAGTTACGCGAGGTATCAAGTAAATTAGTTTACTTTCTGCAAAATTTTAATTTATGATCATGTCTATACAATATAAGGTTGCATGCTAGATACGTGGTTAAAATAATTTGAGAAATTATTTATGCTAAATCTTCCGCTGCACGTAATTAAATTTTAAAATTACGAACCCGTATCCATGTCAACATGCACCCGGTCCCAACAGTGGTATCAGAGCCGGTTAGTGTTCGACATAATCATATAATTGTTTTACGGAAAACATTGTCCTGATCTCAATTTTGGAAAATTTTTTAATTATGGAAACTTTCCAATTATGATAAATTTTAGATTTAGGAATTTCAAAGTTTGGAAATCCTCATGAAATTTCGCAAACTTTTGAAATAATATCCTAGTTTCTGAAATTATATGATAATTGTGAAAACTTCCAATTTTTGGAAACTTTCTAATTTTGGAAATTTCCTATTTTGGAAATTTTCCAATTTTAAAAATATGTAAGTTTTCTTTGTACCAGAAACATACAATTATTCTGAAAACCTATTATGAAATCTCGCAATTTTGGGCACTTTCTTTCAAGAAAGTCTAGACAAATTTATGGATTGTTAATTGACAATTAACTTTGAATTGGTTTTAAATTATTAACAAAATTCTTTATTTTGGATTGAGCCTCGGGGAGCCGTCCAATTTAAAGTTAGTTGTTGTAATTTAATTTCCTATTTTGAATAAAATTATCATGTTTAATTTGGTTACGCCTCGGGGAGCGGACCAAATTAGATTTAAAACAAATTCCTTTTTTTGGGTATCTGAGCCTCGGGGAGCCACCCAAAGAAAATAATTTGTTAAAATTAATAGATCCATAAATAAAATATGTAATCAAATCTTGAAAATTTTGAGGTGATTCTCAAGCGATAATTTCCTTATTTGATTTAAGAGGTGATGCTCTTACATATTATTGTCTCCAAAATTAATTAGGAAAATGGTTTCCTATAGAGTTTTCTTAAAAGAGATTTTCATGAAAATAATATGTGGTTGAATTAAGGGAATCTGTCTCTTAATTTAATAAGATTTGATTTAGAGAAATCAAAGTCTTAAACATATTATTTCCGAAATTGATTATGACAATTTAGGAAATTGTTTCCCAAAACAATTCCTTAAATAAAGTATGAAATTAGAATTAGGAAATCTGGTTCCTAATTCAATTAATGAGTCTTGATAAATTAAGTCACATACATACTTTATTAAGGAAATCGTTAGGATATGACATAATTATATGTCATGAATGTGCTTAGAAAAGAAAGGATGAGACCCAAAACCCCTTACAAAATATTAAGGCCAACACCATTCATTAATATGGTTAGAACCGGAGTTTTGTTTCTCGTTTGGGTTTATGGACACATCCATGCCCGGCTTGAACCTCAACATGTTCAAACCATGGAATTAGTTTATGATTAATATAGTTGGAGTCAGAGGTTAATCCTTAGTTTTGGTTGTTGGACACATCCAAGCCTGACTAAATGGTTGAATGAGCTCCAACCATATTAAAACTATTTCATGATTAATGGGTCAGCCTTAAGCTTGGAGCATCGATTTGTTGTGCCACAGCCAAGGTCAATGTAAAGAGAGGTGCAGTTGAGTGCTATGTACATTGTTGCATACTTGTTAATGAGTTAACAACCTAATGATTTATGCAAACATTCAATTAGTTGATAGCATAAAGTGATAGTTACATATATGA